>PISW01004231.1:161495-173513 GCA_004023785.1 Mungos mungo | reverse complement strand
ACCATCCAGGCTCAGCTGACTGTAGCACCTCCTCGGCCCTCTTCAGCAGTTCTCTGGCTCGAGCTTCTGGAATCCCTACCCTTTCTCCCTGCCTGGCCAGCCCTCCAGAATCAGAAGGACCTGATCAGGGTCAAACTGCCATTTACCGCCCCCCCCCAAAAGGGGAGCAACTTTTCAGGGCATCCTAGCAAGTTAAGAGCAGAGCCCTGGGCTTCTGACCCCAGGATCGTGTACCTGCCCCGGTCCGCAGGCCAGAATGTGGTTCTACTGTCCAGCCCCTCTGCCCCAGTAGCCCTCTTTCCAAGGCCCTATCATGCACACAGATGACCCCATGGCAGAGCCAACCCCGGTCTAGATGACCCTAGAGCTTATCAGAGGACATCAGCCCGCCTCCAACCCGATTTCCCTTCCCTTCACCTCCCTGTGTGTCCAGACCCACGACCCAACTACCGAGTCTGCCTGCTTCTGGTCGGTCAGGGAGTCTTGGCCTTTGCTTGGTTCTGATTCCTCAGGCTCCTCTGATTGGAACTGGAGGTAAGAAAGAACACAGCTTAGCCCGGGTTATTCCCCAGGTTCCGTTCATGTACCCCCCCCTTATCCATCCATTCATCACTCATCCATCCAACATCCATCTAGCACCCAACATCAATAGATCGATGCGTTATCCATCCAACCGTCCACGTCTACCTTGTATTACCCGCTCACTAACCTATCCAGCATCCATTATCCCACTCATACTTCCAGCCTCTATTTATCCATCGTCTCTCTATCCATCCAGGACCCAAGTATCCTTTCTCAATCCCTCCAACATCCATTCACCACCCATCATCCATAGTCCATGTTTACTTATCCACACACCATCCATCCATCCAGCCAGCCAGCCAGCCAGCCAGCCAGCCATTCACATTCTACTCCTATTCATTCATCTATCCATTCATCATCCCATCTATCATCCAAGCAACGTTATCTATCCAACCCCCCATTATCTGTTCCACCATCAGCCCTCTATCTTGCCATCCAGCATCTTTTTATCATTTATCATAGTTATCTGTTTATCTGTCCGTCACCATTTACACACTCACTGCCCATCATTCATCCGCCATCTCCCCACTAGCCCACCCAGCCTTCCTTTGTGCCTTGCATGCGTTCAACCCTTTATGTATTCACCGACCACTCATCCATCGGGCTGAGCTCCCCGTGTGTGCCGCGCCCCGGGCCAGGGGCCAGAAGTGCAGAGATAGAGTAGGCACGACCCTTGCCCCCATGCAGCTCATCTTTCTTATGGAGAAATGACAACCGAGTGTGACCAGATGGAGGGTAGCAGGACCACCAAGCCCAGAAGGGAAACATT
Source organism: Mungos mungo (assembly GCA_004023785.1). Taxonomy (NCBI): domain Eukaryota; kingdom Metazoa; phylum Chordata; class Mammalia; order Carnivora; family Herpestidae; genus Mungos; species Mungos mungo. Next base: position 172,162 of record PISW01004231.1, on the reverse strand, counting down.
ACCAGCCTAGGGGTGGGGTGAGCATTCAGGGAAGGTACCTCAGAACAGGGCACCTGCTCTAAGACCCGGACAATGAACAAGTGTTTGGTGAGTGAAGACAGGGAAAGGAAGAGCATCTGAGCCAATGGGAACAGCATGTGCAAAGGCGAGGGGACGCACCTGCCAAGCTCTGCAGCCAGCTCAGTAAAGTAGGGGGCAAATCTGGGGCGGAAGGAAGGCCAGGAGGTAGCCACGCCAAGGATTTTCATACAGGGTGACCACCAGGAGCTCCAGCGAGGCCTGGCGAATGCCTCTGCTTCGTCATTCGTGAAATGCCCTTAAGCACCTGGTGCTCCCTCCCCTCCCTAGTGGCCATTGCTAAGCTCCTGGGGACTCCTGAGCCCCATTGCTGAGCAATTGTAGGGGAAGAATCTTCCCTGTAGACCAGGCCAGGCTGCAGTGTCCCAGCATCGAGCAGCCCCGACAGCAGCTTCTTGTGTGGGGCCTTCAAACTCTCCAACCCCCTTTTGACCAGGACGGTAGGACCAAACTGGTTAATCTCTGCATCTCTCGTGTCTGGCTTTGGAGCCGAAGCTTCGATCTGATTCATCACATACATACATGTGTGACTCCTGGAAAATGCCGGACAAGGCTGAGTCTTCTATCAGACTGAGGCATAAATGGCAAAGCATGTAAGTCACCAAGGCCAGGGCCCAGCAAGCTGGGAGCCCTCGCCTGCCATCCAGGAGGGAGGCAGCATGGGCTGCGCATCAGGGAAGTGAGGGGGTTTGGGTGAACGAGCAGGAGCCTCCATATCACCCCAGTGGTACCAATGAGGGAAGAATTTGGTCCCATTTTACAGGGTAAGACCTGGGCAAGAGAGGCCCAGTGCCCAAACCGTGTGCTGCATTCCCAGTGTGCTGAGGCCAGGTTGCCTGGCTCTGGCCTCCAGGACCCTCCCCAGCCACCATCTTCAGGCAGATGCTCCAGGCAGCACCAGAGCACCACTGACTCTGTGACCCTACCCCTGGGCCAAGGAGGCAGGCAAGGGACTTGGTGAGCTCCTACTATGTGCTCAGTCCCGGCCCTGCACATAGTAGGCCCTCATTTAATAGCCTGTCTTAGCAGTCCACTCAACCCAGTGAGTTGTACATTTGTACAACCTCTTCTTCGTGACTGAGAGGAGCTGTGGGGGCCAGAAAGGGGTAAGTGAAGCTCTCCTGGACTTTGAGGAACTTAGAATACGGCAGGGAGGGGTGCCTGGGTGGCTCAGGCGGTTGAGCATCGGACTTCATCGGACTTCAGTTCTGGATCATGATCTCGCCGTTCTGAGTTCGAGCCCCGCGTCAGGCTCTGTGCTGACAGCTCAGAGCCTGGAGCCTGCTTCAGATTCTGTGTCTCCCTCTCTCTCTCTCTCTCTGCCCTTCCCCCCCCCCCCCCCCCCCCCCCCCCCCCACCTGGCAGTTCCAGCCAGGATTGGCTAAGAGCCATCAGAGGCAACACAAGCCAAGGACTGTGCAGCCAGGAAGGAAGAGAGCCTGGTCAGAGCTCCTCGCTTAAAGCCCCAGGGCCGTCTGAGCTGCAGGCCTGCGGTCCACCCCGGCCCCAGCCCTTACACGCTGTGTGCTGAACCTGAGTATCAGTCTCCTTCTCTGGAAATGAACAACGCCTTTCTCATCAGGGTGCTATGGAAATTGAAAGAGGAAAATGCCCACAAAACATTCAGACCAGGGCTTAGCACGCAGTAACTGCGGGTCACTACCACTGCTTGGTGGTTGGGAAAGTGTGGGTCGGGAGGCAGAATCAGGGCTGAGCCTTGGAGGGTGTGCGGGAGCCGAAGGGACGCCTTTCTCAAAATACCTGTCTGGGCGAGGCTGACTTTCAGGCTGTGCCTTGGATGTGAGACTGACTTACCTCCCACTCGGGCAAGTTGGGACCCTCTGCGGGGCTCCTGCGCTCCAGACCACCCATCGTCGAGGTCTCTGGTCCACTCGTTACTTTGGTCTTTGGCCACTGGGTGGAGATGCAGTCAGGGCTGGGCGGCTGGGCAGAGCTCTGGGGCCACAGCCTGGCTTTCTGTCCTTCGACTAGGGTGGCCTCTACCCAGCTGTCAGGCTGGCCCTGTTGCTCTAGCTCCAGGGTCCCGTTCGTGGCGGGGGAACCCGCCTCTGGCCCTGAAGCCGTGGCCAGGGCACCCCCAGGCCCAGCTGGGTCCTTGAGGGGCAGCTGGGCCTGCAGGAGCTCCAGGAGGCCTCCCCAGTCCAGCCTGGGAAGATGGGAGGCGAGCGTCGACTTCTCCGTGCGGGCCTCGGCCCCCTCTCTGAATGACCAGAGAAGGCCCGCCAGGTCCCTCCAGTCGAGCTCCGGTCGCCTCTCGGGACTATGCCAGTGTGGGCATGTTCCTTCAGCCCCCCGGCCCAGGGTGCTGGGTGTCTCGGGGCCTACCCTGGAGCTCTGCGGGGGGCTCATAGGCTGGTGAGGACCGGACAGTTCCTGCAGGCTGCCCCAGCCTCTCTGAGCTGGCCTGTCAGAGGGGGGTTCCCGCAACCCGTCACTGGGGGGCCCCTCCCAGGCCTCTGACTGCCCCCTGTGGCAGGGGGGGCCACCCAGCCGCCCCCAGCTCTCCTCAGACTCCCCGACAGGACCCCTCCAAGTTCCCTCTGGGGCTCTGGCAACCCCCCAGCTGGGCTCCCCAAGCCCTTGCCAGCTCTCCAGGCCCGGGCCCTTCTGCTGGCTGCCGCGGTCTCTCTCCAGATGACCATGAGGGCCCTGGGGATCTGGAGATGCCTCCAGACTCTGCCACCCCCCCATAGGCTGTCTTGGGCCCGTCGGGACACTTTCCAGAGATCTTTCTGTCCGCCGCTCCCTCTCAGGGGTCCGCGCTGATGTCCTCGGGGGCAGTGAGGACCCCTGGAGCCTCCGGTCCCCTTCAGGCCGCCTCTCGGGACTCCTGGGATGGGGGGGTTCTGCTTGGCTCCGCCGGGCCGGTTCTGCCTGCTTCGCAAGGGGCTTGGTTACCTGAGGGTGAGGGAGGGAGGGGGGATGAGGCTCCCAGACCCTAACTGGGTGGTCTCTCTCTCTCTCTAGTACAGGAAACTGGTCTTTGCCAGGCCTGGGGAGACTCCGGCTCTGTCCTCAGAGCAGCCCGGGTGAAAGCAGGCCACAAAGCATCTAGGGTCTTCCTTCCCTGGGGGTGTCAGCGCCTCCCTTTCAGCCAGTCTCCTCGCTTTCACAAAGAGATCTTCAAAATGCTGCTTACTTTCCTGGCTCCCCCTCCCTCTGCACCCCCCCTGCCCAAGGTACTGATTCCAACCTGGGCTATCAGGTGCCAGAACTCCCACTCCACTGGGTCAAGCCCTGTTCTCCAAGAGTTTCTTTAAAAATACAAATCCCCGGCTTGGAAGAAATAGCCCTTAGAGACGGCCCGATGCATCCAGGGCTTTCCCTGGAAACTTTTCAAGATGGCAGGTGTCTAATGAAGGAAAGGGCCAACATGGAAGGGCCCTCTTGGAGGGAATAATTTGGGGTCCTTCTCAATCTTGCTAAGAGCCGCTGCCTCTTTGGGAGGTGGGAGGGAAGCTGGAGAGGCATGATCGCAACTCTGATCCTTTCATAAAGGACCTCCCTTCTTGAACCCCCTGTCTGCCACCTAGGGGAGGGGAGAGGTAGTGGCCCACCTCTTGGGGGTGCAGGGGCCCCAGGGCAGACTGGCAGTGCTCACCTCCCTGCTGAGGGCAGGGCTGGACTGTCTCCGGAGAAGTTGGCTCTGACCTTGGCTGGGCCGCTGCGACCGCCCCTCGTCCCGGGCCTGGAAGGCCCCCGGCGCCTCGGACTTCCTATGAGCAAATGCAGCCGCCCCTCTGAGGGCCCTTGGGACGGTCCCAGCATCCCGGCTCCTCTACACCCGCCCCCAACGGTGGCAGGAGATGTGGGCAATCCAGGGACCCTCCACGAGCTCGTTGAAGGGCCCTAAGTAAGGGATGCTCCTCTCTTATGTTCTCAGTTTCCCCTTCTGAAAAATGAGGATGGTCGACACCGCTCTACTCTACCCACCTCATGGGGGTGATGAAGTGAGAGAAAGGGCTAAGCACAGACGGGGGCTCAGCCTTGGTCTTGACCGCCTCTCGCCTCCCTCAGGACTTCCGGTTTCTAACCACCACCCCACCAGCAGCCCACCACTCACCCCTCGACAAAGGTTAGACTGGTCCTTGTAGAAATTAAGATTTATTGAGCACCTACTGTGCACCAGGCACTGTGCACACACGATCGTAACAGCAAACATTTATTGAGCACTTCCTACGTCCCAGGTGCCGAGCACTTGACCATCCCACGTTATCCCACAGAACCCCCAAGGTGGGAGCGGGAGGTGCTGAGTATAATGTGTCCCCACATCCCCCACTCTTTCTGCCCTTGCCCTATCTACATGGTGAGTTTTGGACTTCCCCATCTTTTTTTGCCCTCCATAACTAAGAGGGCTCCAGCACTTAGCCTTGAACCTCCGGGCCAGCTGAGCTGTCAGTGAAGGAGCTCTTAGCAAGGTCAGAAGGAAGAAACATTCTCTACAATTCCAGAAAGACTGACATAAACCGTCCTCGCAACGGCACTTCTAACACACCTGGACTTCGGGCATTGAAGCCACATCCAGTGAAGAGAAACTAGAGGCTGTAAAAAGCCCTTGGTTCCAGTTCATCGTCTTGCTTAATAATTGGTGGCCGTGGTCGTTAATATTTAACATGACCTGAGAGGGAGGAGCCGGACAGAATGTGGGCACGCCTCTCCCCTCCTGTAGGTAAGGTCATCAAAGCCAGCCACCCAACCACGCCACCGGATGTTTATTTCAACAGGTCTGACTTCATCTAAACGGACAAAGGGAGCTGGGTCTCTAACGGCTGAACTGAAGTGAGAGAAGCCAGAGAGAGAATACTCAGTGCGGAGCCTCAACTGAGGCAGCCAGAAGGGGAGGAGGAAGGATCTCTGCTCAGCCAGACCCACGCTCTGCCTTCAGCCTTCCTCCCGCTTGGGAACTACGCGGAAACTCCACGGACACTTTGGAGAGTAGGGGGGAAAATATATATATATATACACACATATATATATGAATTTGGCATTTGTCGTTGTTGTCTTATGGCTTTTCCAATGTCATTAGAATCAGACCAATAAGGTCAGATGAGTTTGTTAGCAGCTCTCAGCAGGAGACTCACAGAAAACCAAAGGTCTTCTTATCTGGAGTAAGTGGTTCAGAGTTTGAAGGCTGCCCCATCAGCTTCATTTTCAATCTATTAAGGCGAGGGGAGTTCCTTGCTCTGTGAGATCCGAGGCCCCAGGGGGAGTTTTCCACTGAACCGGGTGGCTGGAGGCTGCGTGAAGCCAAAGCCCCAAACGTGACTGGGTGGGGAGGTGACCGGTGGAAGAAAAGCTCAGGGCAGGACGGATAGGCCAATGTGCGCTCCCCCGAATGGATGCGCCAAAGAAATTCCATCTTGCTCAACGATCAGCCCTTCCCTTCGGAGAAGGTTCCCCACATGTGGAGTTGAGGGATCAGAGGAAAGGGCTCCAGCAGATTCTGAGAAGCCGACAGAGACCCAGCCTTTGTGATGCTGAAGCAACGGTGTGCCCTTGGGCCACCTGTTCCTTGGTGTCGCTGTGGCTGTGCCGAGGGACACAAAGGAAAAACATGTTTCCTTTGGAAGCTCGGATGGGCTCTACTCCGTTTATTTCCAGAGAGTATTAAAGGACAAGAGCCTTGGTCAAGGCTAGCAAATTCCATGAAGACTCTGTTTTGAATTCAAGAGACTGCAGAATGCTTATTGGATGGATGCTAAGATAAGGGATTCCAAAGGCATCTGGAAAGGGGAGGATGAAGAGATCAAGATATCAAGCCAAAACTCATCATGCTTTAACGTGATAGCTTTTTTTTTAAACCAGTGCCAAACGATGTGGAAGAAGATGAAGAATAATATGTGATAGCCCTTTAAGAGAAATTGTCCAGGCTTAGGCAGACAATGCTTGGACAGAATAGATGCTCAAAAAATACATGTTGAATGAACATAAGGGAGAAAATAAAGGTATGGCTCTACCACCACCCACTCATAAATTTCAGTCTGTCCCTCACAGATATTTAAATGGGGTTTAAAGTTTCCTCAAAGGACAAACGCTTTTCTATTTGGAAAAAGCGCCATACAAGAGAAAAAAAAATTAATTACTCAGTAGAGTTACAAAACGATTAAAAAGTAAATAGTCTACTTCCCCAAAACATATACAGTAAATATCTACAATTTTTATATGCTAATTATACTGCAATAAAGCTTTTAAAAAGTAAGCAACTTCAAAGAGGGCAAAATAAAACGAATAGAAGTATCTGTGTAAAAATAATTGAATGTTAACAAAAGTATAAACATCTCCCTGACTTCTACTATAATAAACCCTTTGTCTGTCTCAAAGTTATCCCTGTAAGGAAAGAAAAAAAAAAATTTAACTTTGGTTTAAAGACCTTAGGGTCCCTGCTGAGTTATCAGATAAAATCAAAAGTATGCAAAATGATATTGGACCAAAAATAGGAACCAGAAGAAGACCAAAGCCAAAGGGGACGTCAGAGCGGTTAAACTACTCTGTGTGATATCACAATGGTAGATCTATGCCTTTATACATTTGTCCAAACACATAGGATATACACCATCAAAAGTGAACCCTAATGCAAACTATGGGCTTTGGGTGATAATGGGGTTATCAGTGTAGGTTTATGGTTTCTCTCTTTTTTTTTTTTTAATGTTTATTTATTTTTGAGAGACAGAAAGTGACAGAACGAGCAGAGGAAGGGCAGAGAGAGTGGGAGATACAGAATCTAAAACAGGCTCCAGATTCTGAGCTGTCAGCACAGAGCCCAACGCGGGGCTTTAACCCACGAACCATGAGATCATGACCTGAGCTGGTGGGACGCTAAACCGACTGAGCCACCCCGGCGCCCTGGCTTATCGTTTCTAACAAATGTTTCACTCTGGTGGGGAGTGCTGATAGTCTGGGAGGTTATGAGTGGGGGGGGGGGGCAGGGGCTGAATGGGAAATCTGTACTTTCCACTCAAATCTGCTATGATCTTAAAACTGCTGTAGGGGCGCCTGGGTGGCTCAGTGGGTTAAGCGTTTGACTCTTGGTTTGGGCTCAGGTCATGATCTCATGGTTTGTGAGTTCGAGCCCCACATCAAGTTCCGTGTGGACAGTGTGGAGCCTGCTTGGGATTCTCTCTCTCCCTCTCTACCCTTCCCCTGAGCACTGTGTGTGTGTTTCTCTCTCTCTCAAAAATAAACTTAAAGGGGCGCCTGGGTGGCTCAGTTGGTTAAGCATCTGGCTTCGGCTCAGGTCATGATATCACGGTTTATGGGTTTGAGCCCCGCATCGGGCTCTGTGCTGAAAGCTAGCTCAGAGCCTGGAGCCTGCTACAGATTCTGTATCTCCCTCTCTCTCTCTGCCCCTCCCCTGCTTGTGCTATCTCTCTCTGTCTCTCAAAATTAAATTTAAAAAAATTTTTTAATTAAAAAAAATATAAACTTAAAAATAAAAAGCTGCTCTAAAAAAATTAAAGTGTGGTTTTAATAAAAGTCGAACAGAGAAGTACACTGGTGTCGGGGACCACAAAGGTTGTCACCTGGACACTAACTGGATAAAATTTACTAGAAAAGGAAATTTGAGGAATAAGAGAGGTTTCTCAAGCAGATTCAAATCTAAGAAAGAATATCGCCTAAAGGAAAACAAGGAGGAAGTCTGGAATGCAAACTATTACCCGCTCCTGGGGTGATGCAAAGGTTCTAAAATTAGGTGGTGCGTGGCTGCACAACCAGGCTTAGTAAATACACTGTAATTCACAGAATTATACACTGTAACTTGTGAGACTCCCAGACCTGCGTTCTGTTCTCTTGACCTTAACTAATGGAACTCCAGCCCTGATCCTTGCACACCGGGAGCTGCTTGGAGAAAGACATCAGCCAGATCGGGAGGAAATGTTTCCCTTCCCCGCAGCTGGTGGCAAAGGACGCTGTGGGTCATAAACTGCTGGTGCGACTCTCTGGTGGAGTCACATTTGCGACTCTCTGGTGGAGTCACATTATTCCTGGACTTCAGGCCGTGTTGCCACGTGCCAGGAAAGTGACATTTAACTTCTAAAAAATGTGTAATTCTGTGCGTTTCTCTTATTTAAAATAGGTGGCTTTGGCCATTCGTTTTAAATTGACATCTCTCTGTTTTCTCAAATGCACGGGGCCCATGGGTACTTTCTTCTGCCTCATGGAAGAAGGAAAAAAGAAAATTAACCTGTGATTCCAGATCAAGCAAAAGGTTTGAGAGTTAAACCTTATTTACATTAGGGGCGCCCGGGTGGCTCAGCCAGGTAAGCGCCCGGCTGCATCTCAGGGCATGATCTTGCAGTTCACTGGTTCGAGCCCCACGTCAGGCTCTGTGCTAACCGCTCAGAGCCTAGAGTCTGCTTCAGATTCTGTGTTCCCCTCTCTCTCTGCCCCTCCCCTGCTCTCTCTCTCTCTCTCTCTCTCTCTCTCGACAGTAAATAAAAACATTAAAAAAAAACCCAACCCCCTAACCTTATTTAAATTAACGTACTAATGTTCTCCCCATTTTTACAGATGAGGAAACTGAGGCTCAAATAGGTTAAATCACTTTACCAGGTTCTATAGGTTGGGGAGTGGATTTGACCCCAGCCCGCCTCACTCTGGTCTTTGCTCTTAACCACTAGGCTACACTTGGGTGTCAAACAAACAAACAAACAAACAAACCCTCCGAAAATGTAGAAACAGAGATGAAGTGACTTGCACAAGGTCACACAGCCAGGAAGTGGCGGGGGGGGGGGGGGGGGGGGGGGGGGGGGGGGGGCGGGGTGGTATGAACCCTTTCCATCTGCCAACCTAAGCCTGCAACCCTTCCACCTGTCCTCCCCAGCCCCCGGGGCTGACCCGCCCTGAGCTCACCTGCGCTCTTGCCCGAAGAGGCGCGACACCTCCGCGCGGCCAGGGCTGCGGGCACGGCCCCCGTTGCTGCACTGAGGCCCCGGCTCCCTCTGCGCCAGCCTCCTGGGCGGGGGCAGGTCGGCCAGCACGGTGTACTCCTCCCTCTCCAAGTTGTGCCTGGTCTCCCCAGGGGGCGCGGAGCCCCGGGAGCCCCCGGAGCTGCCCGGAGGCGGGGGTGAGGATGCCAGGAGCGCTAGGTCACTGGGCGGGTGGCGGGGTGGGGAGGAGGCCCGGGGTGCATCTCGGTGTCCGATGCACACGTGGGGGGGCGGCACTGGGGAGCCAGGCAGAGAGTCAGGGGAGGGGGGCAGGCTCTCCATACTAGTCCCCGGGGGATCCTGGAAGAAAAGGGAGGGCTCAGGCAGCTGGCGTGGTGGGGCCGAGAAGGAGGGTGCATCCCGGTGTCCAATGCACACAGGGGTGGGGATGGGGGGGGGCTCGTGCAGAGAATCTGTGGAGGGGACAAGGCTCTCCGTGCTGGCCCTGGGGAGATCCTGGAACAGGAGGGAGGGCTCTGGGGCCTGGCGCGGCGGGGAGGAGGCCCGGGGTGCGTCTCGGTACCCGATACACGCAGGCGGGGGGAACTGAGGCGGATCGTGCTGGGGGGACTGAGTCTCGGCGTCGGCATCGGACGTGTCCGGGAGGAAGGGGAAGGGATCGAACTGGGTGTGGCGGGGGGGTGAGGTGGCCCGGGGAGCATCCCGGTGTCCAATGCACACAGCTGGAGGCATATAGGGGGGGTTGTGGTGGGGCGATTCACTCTCAGATGCATGGGGGTCTGGGAAGAAGGGGAAGGGGTCGTGCTGCAAATAGCGAGGAGGTGAAGAAGCTCGAGGGGCATCCCGATGCCCGATACACACAGAACATGGGGGCTGGGAGGGCTCGGGAGAGGTCTGGGGTGTCCCGCGGGGAGCAGGGTGCAGAGGTGAAGTCCGGGAGGCACTGTGGTGGCCCGGGTTATGGGAAGAGGAAGTGGCCCGGGATGGTGGGTTGTGCTGGGTAGATTCAGAGGAGGATAGGGGTGGGTCACGCTGAGCTGGCCTACTGGGAGATGAAGTCTGAGGCCTGTCACCTTGGGTTGGCCGAAGGGCAATGGATGCCCAGGGAACCTCACTTTGCTTGGAGCGAGATGGGGAAGAGGTTCGGGGGCCTTCACTCTGGGTTGGGCGGAGAGGAAAGGAGGCCCAGGGAATGTCTTTGTTAGTACGATGAGGAGAAGCATTCCTGGGAGTGTTGCGTGGAGTGGAGCATCGAGGGGAGGATGTCCCAGGATTGTCCCGCCGAGAGGAAGATTGCGGGTGGCCTCGTTGAGTATAAGAGATTCTGAGGTTGTTCCATTGGGTACTAGAGGTTTTAGGGTTGTCTCTTTGGGTAGAAGAGGTTCTGGGGTTGTCCCGTTGAGTGGTTCTGTTGGGAGAGGATGTCCTGGGGTTGTCCCGTTGAGTGGTTCTGTTGGGGGAGGAGGTTCTGGGGTTGTCCCGTTGAGTGGTTCTATTGGGGGAGGAGGTTCTGGGGTTGTCCCGTTGAGTGGTTCTGTTGGAGGAGGAGGCTCTGAGGTTGTCCCATTGGCCACAAGATGTCCTGGGGTTGTCCCGTTGAGTGGTTCTGTTGGGGGAGGAGGTTCTGGGGTTGTCCCATTGACTGGTTCTATTGGGGGAGGAGGTTCTTGGGTTGTCCTG
>PISW01004231.1:0-161395 GCA_004023785.1 Mungos mungo | reverse complement strand
GGGGAGGAGGCTTTGGGGTTGTCCCGTTGGCCACAGGATGTCCTGGGGTTGTCCCGTTGAGTGGTTCTGTTGGGGGAGGAGGCTCTGGGGTTGTCCCGTTGGGCACAGGATGTCCTGGGGTTGTCCCGTTGAGTGGTTCTGTTGGGGGAGGAGGCTCTGGGGTTGTCCCGTTGGGCACAGGATGTCCTGGGGTTGTCCCGTTGAGTGGTTCTGTTGGGGGAGGAGGCTCTGGGGTTGTCCTGTTGGCCACAAGATGTCCTGGGGTTGTCCCGTTGTGGGGTACACGTAGGAAAAGGAGTCTGAGGGCTGTCCTGTTGGGTGGAAGTTCTGGAGTTGTCTTGCTGGGTGGCTCTGGTGGGAGAGGAAACTCGAGGATTGTTTTGTTGGGTGGAGGAGGCTCGGGGGTTGTCCCGTTGGGCAACTCTTGAGGGAGACGATGCTCTGGGGGTGGTCTGCTGTGTGAAAGAGGTCCTGGGGTTGTCCCGTTGGGTGATCTGTCGGGGAGAGGAGGCTCGGGAGGCATCAGGCTGTGCCGAAGTAGTCTGGGTAACATCCCTTCGGGCAGAACGATGGAGAGAGGACGCCTGGGGGGAGGCATGTCGAGGTCCACTCTGTGGCGCGGTGCAGGAAGCCTGGGTGAGCGCTGAGCGGTGTCGCTCCAAGAAGTTTCCACTTTCTCCCCGGAGCTTGGCCCAGTGCTGTCCAGAACTTCGGCTCCCACCAGAGGGGTCTGGAAAGAGATCGGTTTTTCAATGTTTATTTATTTTTGAGAGAGAGAGCGTGAGCAAGGGAGGGGCAGAAAGAGAGGGAGACACAGACTCCAAAGCAGGCTCCAGGCTCCGAGCTGTTAGCACAGAGCCCAACGTGGGCCTCGAACTCACAAACCGTGAAATCACAACCCGAGCCGAAGTTGAACGCTTAACCGACTGAGCTGCCCAGGCGCCCCGAGAGGAGATGATGAAGGCAGAGCCCACAACCCCTTCTTGGAGGACCCACTGTCCATACCAAGTGACTCCACCCCTGTGAATAAGGCAGACTGGAGGAGGCTTAGTGGCCTCTGTCAGGCTGAGGCTGGGATGTGAACTTGAAACCCAGCCTGGGGCGCCCAGGAAGCTCAGTCAGTTAAGCGTCCAACTTCAGCTCAGGCCACGAACTCGCAGTCTGTGGGTTCAAGCCCTGCATCAGGCTCTGGGCTGACAGCTCGGAGACTGGAGCCTGCTTTGGATTCTGTGTCTCCCTTTCTCTCTGCTCCTCCCCTGCCCATGCTCTGTCTCTCAAAAATAAATAAACATTAAAAAAAAAAAAAGAAAGAAACCCGGGCTGACTCAGTCAATGGGAGGCAGGCTTCAGAGCTGGAAGGGCACAAGGACAAATTCATAGAGAGCAGTTTTGGCAAGAACCCATGTAACCCCAGAGAGGGAGAGGCAGGTCCAGCCACAGCCACGGAGCCACTTCCCTTTCCCTGTTCTACTTCTGCAGTTGGGCTCTGAGAAATCCCCCCATCTCTCCTTTTTAAAAAAATTTTTTTTATGTCTTTTTTTTTTTTTTTGAGAGAGAGACAGAGTGTGAGCAGGGGAAGGGCCAAAGAGAGGGGGAGACACAGAACTGGAAGCAGGCTCCAGGCTCTGAGCTGACAGCACAGAGCCCAATGCGGGGCTCGAACCCACGGACCATGAGATCATGACCTGAGCCAAAGTTCGATACTTAACTGACTGAGCCACCCAGGTGCCCCCCGCCCCCCCATCTCTCCTAATGAGCCTCTTCCACTATGATAGTTCTAGAAGGCTCGGGGCCTGGAGTCTGCTTCGGATTCTGTGTCTCCCTCTCTCTCTGCCCCTCCCCCGCTTTGAGATACTCTGTATCTCAAAAATAAATAAATTTTCCATTAAAAAAATTATATTAAAAAAAAGAAAGATTGAAATCAGGAAAACACAAGATTTGGGGCCTGAGCCTCCAGAATGCTGGTGACATGGCACAGGTGGTAGGAAAACCGGGTTTGGAGGGAGGGGCGAGTTGGGGATGCCCCCCGCCCCCACAGGCTTCCTCTCCCCACCTCCCACATCCGCTACATGCTCCCATCACCCATCCTGGGTTCACAAGTCAGCGAGATGCTAGACGGTGTCACAGGCAGCCAGGGGCATCTGCCCGGTAGCCCTTTCCCTTCCTCTGCGAACAGCTTTCCTCTGGGCAAGCTCCTCCCCTGCTTTTAGGCCATGAAGTGTGCCCAGGGGTCTGACCTCATCCCTGATCACCAGCTTGGGCACGTGACACACGGTGGGTCCCAGAGAGAACCCTTCCTAGGACTTTAGCAACATTTATGGGAAGACTGTGCCCCTTTTCTTGGGAGCCAATATGCAGGTAGGATATAGCCTAGTACTGATCTTGCTCATCATGCCACGAATGGGGGCAGGTCTCGGTGAGAACGAAGCCAGCGCGGAAGGAAACAGAGCAGAGACGAGATTTCTGATAGATAGTATTCGAACATCTGGATCCAGCTGTGCCTGAAGTCACAAACCCCTAAACTTTTTTACTTCTGTGAGTCATTCCATTTATGTGCAGCCAGTTTCTGTCCATTGCACCTTGATCCTAACCAACTAGTCGTGAGATGATGTACTTAAGGCAAGGAGCATGGGGGCGCCCGGGCGGCTCAGTCGGTTAAACATCCGACTTCAGCTCAGCTCATGATCTCACAGTTCGTGAGTTTGAGCCCCGCGTCGGGCTCTGTGCCGACAGCTCAGAGTCTGGAGTCTGCTTCAGATTCTGGGTCTCCCTCTCTCTCTGCCCCTACCCTGCTCGCACTCTTGTCTCTCTCAAAAATAAGTAAATGTTAAAAAATAATAATAAAAAGCAGGTAGTATGGTACACCATGGTCACTCCTCAATTATATGGGAACCGTCACTATTCTTACTCAGGCCACCAAAGTAAGCTGTGCCGGGGGGACCCAAATGGCCAGCGAGGTCTGGTCAGGCCTCCGCGGTCACCGGGACCAATCCGGCTCAGAAGGACTCACCTTCCTTTCTCTGGCCTCCGGTCTCTCCTCCCACGGGGGCCCGGGTGAGGACAGACGGAGCCCTTCGCGCACCGTCAGCTCGCGGCCCCTCCTGGGGTTTCCTCGGGATCATCACGGGGAGCTGGTCCCAGCTGGGATCCTCTTCCTGCCTTCCAACAGTGTCCCAGTCCTGGCAGGGAAGCAGGGAGGAGGCGTATTTGGAGCCTCTGGGGCCTGGGCTCCCAGCATGAGATGGGTAGAAGGAAGGGAAAGGCACTGACATTGAAAGGGCGCCTGCTGTATGCCCCACGCTGTGCGGGGCTCATTAAGGCATGAACTTAGCTAATCTTCAATCAGCCCTTGAGGTGGGCATATACCTTGGAGCTGAGAGTTCCACCCAAAGTCACAGAGCTGGGAAAAGTTTTGGTGGGAGGGGACTTGAACCCAGGGTAGCTGGAGTCCGTGGGGCACAGCAGTCCCCAGAGGCACTCCCAGGGCCGAGAGAGAAGCGGGTTCAAAGGCTCGCCCCTCCATGTCCCAGATATGTAGCCTTCAGTACGCTGCTTCCCTTCTCCAAGCCTGTTTTCTTGCCCCAAAACGGGGCCATCGAAGTCTCTACCTCAGAGGCGGAGGTGAGCCTTCTTGAGCCCACACCTGCCGTCCCATCACTTGCCCTTGGAGGTCTCACAGATAGCCTCCCTTTCTGCCCTGCGACAGCCCTCGGAGGGGTAGTGCCCCCGGAAGCCCCCCAGCCCTTCCCTGGGCTCCCCAGCCTGCTCCCTTTCCTCTGTCCCTCAGAGATCTAGGCCAGGGCTGGTCACGGAGCTCAGTGGTGTGTGACCAGGACAGGCCCCAGGACCAGTCCTGTCCGCGGGCTGGACAGCACGCCCAATATCACAGCCCTCTGTGACCTGGAAGCTTCGGGCGGGCTGACTCAGGTGGCGATACGCCTGGAACGCCCCATCAACTGAAACTCCTTCAGTCTTTTCACAGCCAGGCCCCCAGCTCCCTGGGCCCGCCCCGCAGAGACCCCTCCCCATCCCAGGTGGCTGGTCCAGAGGACCTGGCCTTGCTCCCCAGTGTGAGAGGCTCATCCCTTGTCTGGAGGTGTGGGTAGGACCCCAGGGCTGCCCGGGGAGGGGCGGGGGCTGATCTTGCCGCCGCCTTCCATCCCCAGCTCACCAGGGAGGACGAGTCGCTGGGATCATCGGGGGTGTCCCAGTCAGGGCTGGTGCTGGTGCCGGAGTCGGGGCCTTCGTCGAAGCTGCCGCACAGGGAGGGGGACAGACCCTCCAGATAGGGCACTGCTTCCTGTTCCTGGCTCCCGCTCCTGGGGGCGGCTGTGGGGCCCTCGATGGAGGACCCTGCTGACGGGACCCTAGGAGAGGAGAGACAGACCTATGACTTCTTTCCCAAAAGTCGGGGCAATTAGGGAGTGATACCCCCCACCCAGGAACACCCACACCTCCCTCTAGCACAGGAGGGAGCTAACACCAAGGGCTCTCCGTGCTGGGCTCTTCGCATGGACCGCCTCTTTTAGCGACAACGGTCTCCCTTTGAAATGTGCATGATGATACCCATTTTACAGATGAAGACACTGAGGCTCAGAGAGGTCAAGGGCCTGGCCGAGGTCACAGAGCTAGGAAGGGCTGTAGCTGCATTGTGAACCACGCCTGTGGTCCCAATGCCTAGTGTCTGTCACCGGAGTTGGGGGGAGAGGGGCCCCAAGCTCAGCAAAACTGAGAAGACAGAATCGTACTGGGCTGAAGGAGAGCTTCGGGGGATAGCACGTCTCCAGGGGTAGTAATGGGGCCACTGGTCCCGTCACCAAGGAGGGAGTAGCAGGTAAAGCCCTGCTTTAGTAAGCCAGTCAGGATAGCCACGGGCCCAGGCGAGATTTCAGGTGGCAGCAGCCCCAAAGAGTGACCCACAGATTGACCGATAAGATGGAAAGGAATAATGGCCATGAAAACAGAGGTCTGTGGTCGAAGGAGTCCGGGACATACCACACACTTCTCCTACCTCCCCTCGCCAAAAGCACATGGCTCGCTAACAAACTAAAGGTTCTGACAAGTCTTGCAAGAAAGATACTCACATCTGTTTATCCTAGACTTTCTGAAACATATTTGATGACAGAGCTGGCTTTGTTTTGTTTTGTAAACAACGCTTACCTGTGAGGAATGCCACGTTCCCAGAGCAAAACCAATTTCCTTCACTTCCTCTTATTTTTTAAACAGGGACACTGATGGGGCGCCTGGGTCGCTCAGTTGGTTAAGTGGCCGACTTAGGCTCAGGTCATGATTTCACAGTTTGTTGGGTTCGAGCCCCGCATCAGGTTCTGTGCTGACGGCTCAGAGCCTGGAGCCTGCCTCCCATTCTGTATCTCCCTCTATCTCTGCCCCTCCCCCACTCATGCTTTGTTTCTGTCTCAATAATAAATAAACATAATAAAAAAAAATTTTAAACAGGGACACTGAAGCCTAGAGGAGGGGAAAACCTTGCCCAAGCTCCCTTGGCCCATCAGGGATGGAACTGAAGTTGGAACCCAGGTTCCTGGACCTTTGACCATGACCTCCCTAGACACCATGGCCTCAAAGAGGAACCTCAGCTTAGGCCTGGGGGTGGAGGGAATCCCAGAGCTGGGAGCAGTGCACTGCTAGGAAGGTGGATGGTAACAGGTGCCCCCCACCCCCCACTCCGGAGCTGAGACTGTTTAATCTTTTAAAGCTGTGCAAAGAAAACCGGGAAATGTGAGCGGCAGAGGGCCATGCCCACTGCGGGGTGGGTGCAAGGCTGCTCCATTCCCCAGAGCCAACTGAGCCCGGGCCCGAGGAACGAACACACCCACCATGTGCCCATGCCCAGGCCATGGGAACTGACCGGATGACCCATGCCAACAGCCAGTACAGACAGATCTTGCCATTGTGAAGGGGTGCAGGGTAGGGTAGGTGAGGCCAGCCTCCCCTAGAGAGCCCCTCCCCAAGCCTGGGGCTCTACCTACCTCTCTGGCCCTGACCCAAGGCCCGGGCCCACCGCAGACTGGCAGCCGGCAGTCGAGGAACTGAGAAGACCCTGAGAGGCGGGCGGGCGGCGTGGCAGGTCGCAGTAAGGCACCTCGGCACTTGGAGGGCTCCCCAGCTCCTGGGGCAGAGTTGGAGAGAGGAGGCAGCGCCTGGCCCACGTGGGGGATCCCTCCCCCTGCGCAGCCCCTCCCCCACTGGGCCGGGTAGAAGGGTGTCCAGGCATCTCCTCCTGGGATCTCAGGCTTCTCCAGGAGAGCTGTCCGTCAGGCCGGAAGCGCCTCTAGGGACCCCAGCCGGGGCTGCAGAGGTGCAGGGCGTGTGCACGCACACATGTGTGCACAGGTATGTGTTTGTAGAAAAGCCTGTGTGGGTGCGAGTGTGCACACACGCGTGCGGACGCAAGTCTGGGGAGGGGGTACGCTAATGCCTACGTTTACATCAAGGCGTGTAAGTTCATTACTACCTGCGTGTTGCTACACGCGGACGGGTGGGTGCCCGAGGGTGTGGGCTAACAAAAGGACCCAAACGGGGCAGGGGGTGGGGTGGGGGTCTTCCGTAGCTGGAAAGCAAGGACGAGGAGGGGAGGGGGAGGGGGAGGACCATCGCAGCCTGAGAGTGAAGACTATTTGTATATGCTATTTGGGGGGGGGGTAGGTGGTTAAAGGAGAGGCAGGGGGCTCCAGGGGGGAGGGTCCAAGGCCCTTCTCTCCCTCCCTCGCTCTCAGCAGGGCCACACCTGCGAAGGCTGGCGCTGAGCTCACCCGGGGGGAACGGCCTCTCACCTCCTGAAAGGCCCCCCCATTCCGCCCCGGGGTGGCGGGCCCTCCCTGGCGGTGGGAGACAGCGGCCACAACACCCCGCACCCCGCCCCCTCTCAGGTTACCTGGACGGCGGGCTCCGCGGTGGCGGTGGCAGCTGGCGGCTGTCAGCACCCTCGTCCCCGGGGGGCTCCGGCTCGGGCCCCCACGCTGCCGCCCTCCCAGGCCCCGACTCTGGGCCCGCAGTGGTGGCAGCGGCGGAGGCAGCGAAACCTTAGAGGGGCCGGCCGTGAGCAGGGGCCCCTCATTACTCTTTCATAAGCCGGGCCCGACCAAGAACAATGCGGGACATGAAACCGCAGGAACCTGATCCCCGCCTGCTCACCTGAGAGCCGGGCAGGGCGGGGGGCCTGGGCGCGGGCTCCCCGGGGACCCCGCAGCTCAGCGCCCGGGGCTGCGGTGGCAGCCGGGCCACAGATCAGGGTGGGCACAGACTGCCCCGGGGTCCGAGAAAGCCGCTCTCGGCCCCAGGCAGCGCCAGGGCAGTGGGGGCTGGCATGTCTGCCAGGCTGTCCAAGCCAGAGGAGGCCCGTCTGGGTTCAGTTTTGCCCCCCCACCCCTGCCCCGGAGCCAGATTCTGATCAGAACTCAACAGCGGGAGGTGTCAGATCCACAGCCCAGCCTGGCGCCTTGGCCGCCCTGGGGACCTCGCCACATGAATGCGGAGGGGGCAGTTGGCGGGGTACCGAAAAGGGGTGCGGCCCAGCTGGGCCCAAGCAGGAGCCCAGGCCTGTTACGGCGCCTCCCCCCTGCTTTCATCCCCAGCCCTGGGCACTACCCACTGTCCGCACCAGTCCGCCCAGGAGCCAGTCCTTGGTTCTGATTTCCCGCCTGGCCGGGCGGCCCATCCTCGCACCTCCACTTTCCAGCTGGGTGACCTCAGCTTGGCGGCTTACCCTCTCTGAGCCTGGGTTTCTCATCTCCAAAACTGGGGTGAGAAGAGCACCCACCTCCTCGGGGTGTCACGAGAGTTAAATGGGTTAATACCTGCAAAAGGGCTGAGCGCAGGGCCTGGGCCGTCCGTCTTTCATATAATAAATAGTGTAAAAATATTACATAGAATTTCATTTGTGCTAAGTCAACAGATTGTTAAATGCATTTAGGAATAAATACACTGAGGGGCGACTGGCTAGCTCAGTCAGAGAAGCCTGTGACCCTTGTTCTCAGGGTCATGAGTTCGAGCCCCACATGGGGTCCAGAGAGTATTTAAATAATTAAAACTTTAATTAAAAAAAAAAGGAATAAATACATTGAAAGGGATGTGTAAGCCCGGCAAAGAGCAGGACCCCTCCCACCTCCCTCCCTGTAGA
The DNA here is from genome assembly GCA_004023785.1 of Mungos mungo. Lineage (NCBI taxonomy): Eukaryota > Metazoa > Chordata > Mammalia > Carnivora > Herpestidae > Mungos > Mungos mungo. The sequence goes on along the minus strand of PISW01004231.1, from coordinate 153,255 downwards.
CTCTGGCCTTGACCTGGTGGCCCCTGTGATTTGCAGGGATAACCCCTCCCCCACCTCTCAGTGCAGCTGAGAGCAGAGCACGGAGGCATCCGGCACCCAGGCTCCTAGGGGAGCAAAGTAAGCTTCAGGGAGAAGGCTGCCCTGGGACCAGGGGCCACTTCTGCGCATTCTCGGGCAGCACAGCGCCCGGCACCCTTTGCGTAACGTGTTCGGTATGAATAGCGTGAACACGTGGGCCGGGCCCCAGGTCTCAGCCCAGAAGTGGGTGGACTGACTCTCGAATGCAGACCTGTGTGTATCCGGGCTTCTCCTCCTGTTTCACGCTTGCCCTCGCCCCACCGCCTGGGAAAGGGCAGGTACATCAGAGACAGACCCATGGGGCTTTCAGGCATGTTTCCTGAACTTGGGGCTGAGGCCAGAGGGCTGTTCTTGGCGGTGTCAAGCCAGGGAGAAAAGAATCTTCCAGATTTACTTTTCGGGTCAGGAAGGAGGGAGAGAGGAAACTGGTGTGTATTGAATTAACCAACCACATGTGACTTGGACTAAATAGTGTCAGGCGCCCTGAGTGGAAGGCCCTGTCGCCCCACTTTACCCATGAGGAGAGCGGAGCCAGAGAGGGTATGCGGCCCCAGGTCGCACGGCAGGTAAAGGGCAAACCTAGGTTTGGAACTCTGGCCTCCCTGCTTCTGAAGCTGAATGGCAACTCCCTTATATCGGCCACCCCGTGGAGCCTGACACCGTGCATAGAACCAGCGGCCAGGCTCGGGACCCTCCGGGAATGACGGCGCTGGGCCGGGGGTGGGGGGTGGGGGTGGGGTCAATGCTGGAGGGGTCCTTGGGGATTCACGGATCCCCTGCTTCTCCCAGGGCTCTGGGTTTAGATGTAGAGGGTCATGGCCTAAGACCACACGGATCACCAAGTGAGAAAACACATCCCCTTTTGCTCCTTCATTCAGTCTCTTCAAGGAGAAAGTCTCCAGTGGCTGCCTGGGCACCCGCAATGTCTCCTTAACACATGCCCATCTCCCTTTCTAACGGAGAGACAGCGAGAGTCAGGCTCCGAGCCTGCAGACTCTTTGGTTAGAATTTAAGGACATTTCTGATTTCTCTTTCGTTCTTCCTTTTTCACCTTCTATAAAAAGGATCCGATCCTAGTTTTCTATTTCTAGTGATGATATAAAGTTGTGTTTCAATATAAAGTTTAAAAGGGTGCTTATTTAAAGAGCAATAAAGTAAGTACTAGATGACATGAGGCTGTGGCAAAAAAAACATAAAAAGCAGGAGAGAATGACTCACATTTGGGAAACGTAACGTGGTCCCGGCCCCTGATCGTGCAGACGGCAGAATCGAGGTTCTGCCCAGGAGGGAGGCCAGTGTCTGGGTTCGGCCACAAGTGAGCGGCCCAGCCAGGGACAGTCCATCAGTCCCTATCCCAAACCACCACGACCGCTCAGGAAAGGTGGCCTACCTGGTACCTTGCTCTGTGGGCCTCCTCAGGGTAGAAGCAGTTTTGACAGCAACTCTGGGCCAGCACGTTGGCCTCAAAGTGTTCACAGGGGACAGTCCAAGCCACCCCCTCCATATTGGCTGAGTCAGGCCACGGCGGCTCCTGTGATCCGATGGTGGGAAGAAAGGGGGGTCAGGCAAAAACCAGGTAACTGACTGGTGGACTACCCGGAACCCAGCCTCAGCTGCCACTAGACAGACAAGGACCGAGGACATAAGGTTATCATCCATTTATCCATTCGTTTATTCACTCGACAAACACTCACGAAGCACCTACTAAGTACCAGGCCCTCTGCCAAGCATTTGACATGTGATTTCTAGTCATTACCGCAGTGTTGCTCAAAGTCTGTTCTAAGGACCCTGCATTAGACTCAGCCGAGCTGCTCATAAAATGCCTGGGGCACCTGGCTGTCTCAGTCAGTAGAGCATGTGACTCCTGACCTCCGGGTTGTGAACTGGAGCCCCGTGTTGAGCATAGAGCTTACTTTAAAAAAAAAAAAAAAAAGTAAATTCTCAGTTGTCCACCACAGATCCACCCAATCAGAATCTCTTGGAGGTGTGAAGCCTGGGGTTGTGCATCTCTAAAAAGTTTCTTAGGTGAGTCGGTGCACCCCAAAGTACGAGTCCCTTTTCTCACAGTTCTCCTATGTTACAGATAAAGCTGATGCCAATTTAAGATGAGGCAAGTAAGAGTCACGAGGGGGTCCATATCTTGTTCTAGGTCCCAGGGGCTGAACTGGTGCTCTGACCTGAGCACAGGGCTCTCCCACCTGGGGGAGGCCACTGAGAGCTCCGATGCCAAGCCCTGGGACAGGGGAGGGGGATGCTCCGACAAAAGAGTCACCTGAAGATCCCTCCTCATTCACATGGAGCCCCATGAGGAGAGTGGGGCAGAGGAGGAGCCCGTATCCCCAAACCCCATGCACCTTGCAGTGCCCCCAGGTCCCCTGCCCATACACCTGTCCTCACCTGGCAAGTTTCCTCCAGAGCCTACCTGGGGATAAAGCCTTTGTTGCCAATCTCAGCCGAGAGCTGCGGAATTTTACATCCTCCCCTGGGGCAGTCAGGGCGAAGGTTCCGGGCTTCTTCTCCACCATCAGATCTGGGGAGGTGGCAGAGGCTGGTGTGTATGTGTGTTTTGGAGGGGGGTACCCACTTGCCCCTCGATCCTTCCAGGGCCAAAATCTCCGCGAGACGTCCCTTGCCCCAAGGGTGGAGGGGGCGCGAACCGGTCCCGCCCAGCTTGGGCAGGTCTTCCCGGTCTGGCCATATAAAGGAGCATCGCCTGAGAAGGACTCATTTTTCTGGGGGCCGACGGGGGCTCTATGCCATGTGCCCCTCACGGCTCCCGCTTCCTCCGCCTCCTTATTCCCAACCCACTGGCAGAATCCTCAAAAATGCACGTTAGGTGTGGCTGTAACAATGGGAACCCTTCAGCGGGCACTCATGCCCCACCCGGAGAATGGACTCCGGGACCTCTTCAGCGGGTCAGCCAGTCCCTCTGCGTCTGCCTCCCCCCTCTGCCTTACCCCACCAGCCTCCCCTTCCCGCTCCCCTCCACCCCTTTCCGTAGCGCAGCCCTACTGACCTCGGCTCGGGTTTCCACTCACAGGAGGTGCCAGAGTGGGATGTCGGGGTCACGGCTCCTATTTTAACAATGAATCAGAACGTTGCCCAGGAGGTGGACGAAGACCACTCCCCTGAGGCTCTCGCATAGGCTGGCTCTAGGCGCCTCATTTACATAAAGGCTGTGCGATTGGACAACCCGAAGGCAAGGGGCGGGGCGGAGGCGGGCGGCGTCCAGAAGCCTCCGAGCAGGACCCGCCGCACGTTTCGCCTGAGCTGCTGGGTCTGGGATCCCGGGGGGCCCATCAGATGGCTGGCGCTGGCGGATCTGGCTCCTCTGATCTCTTTCCCCGGCGATGCAGTCCCTCTGCAGTTCCCTAGGCTTGTCTTAGCTCAGAAATTGGGCTAGAGACTTAAATTCTCTGTGCCTCAGTTTTCTTATCTGTAAAACGGGAAGATTTAGTAGGACCTGTGGGGATGAAATGAAATGCCCAGGGGTTTTCAGCCTCCATCTGCTCACTTGCACTGATGTAGAACTCACTCACAAAATGCACAACTCTGCTTTTATTTTTAATCGCCTCCCCCCCTTTTAAGCTAGTACTTATTCTGCACTATGTGCCAGCTCGTATTCCAAAATCTTTACATTCATTAGGACACGGTAACCCAAAGGGGTAAGTACCAAGATCTTTGTTTCGCAGCAACAACTAAGGACAATTAGCTTGCCAGTGTCACACAGCTAGTAAGAGGCAGAGCCAAGACAAGAACCCTGGTGTGTAGGACTCCTCTAGCACCACATGCATCTTCATTCACTAATTCACCCAGACATTCACATGTAACTGCGCTGGGCACTGGGGAGATGGTAACATGAATAAAATGTGCCTCCTTCTGAGATAAGCCCAGCGAGCAGTAGAAGAGATAGCCCCTGAACTAGTCGTCCTGGCCCAGGGTGGAATGGATGAAAACACAGTTTAGTAACAAGGATAATGAGTTTTCAGCTTGATCCCAATTACTGTGAGCAAAACAGGGAGTAGGGAGACCGATGCTCAATATCTGACGCTAGCGACTCTTGGCTGTGTGATCTTGAGAAAGATGCTTGACCACTCTGAGCCTGGGGTGGGTTAAACATTTGGTTTGAGTTTGAAGCTCAGGACGTGGCCCCAGCTCTTTAGCTCCTGTCCCCCACCGAACAGTAGAACCTGGAGCTGACTCAGGTGGCACTCCTGACAATTCAATTCCTGAAATACTTAAGGAGCCCTAGTTTGTAGGTAGGATACTTAGCAAACAGATTGAATCTCCTGCCTTCTTGCTGCTTTACATTCCACTGGAGACCAACAGACCCCAAACAAGATAAATAAGGATTCCATAAATAAATATGGAGGATGTATGTAGGCTGGTGAGAGGTGCTAAGGAGAAAAATGAAGCCAGGAAGGGGGGTGGAAATGGCTGGTGTGGGGAGGGCATTGCATTTGAAATAAGGCGGTCAGGGAAAGCCTTGCTGAGGTATGACTTCTGAGAGGCCTGGAGAAGAGGCTGGGCCCCTCCAGGGCAGGGAAGGGTGGTAGGCAGGTGGGCAGAAGCCAGGGTCCTGAAAGAGAAATGACTGGCCAGGAGGCAAGAGGAGGGGGCCAGGGAGTCCTGGGGACTCTTGAAAGAAGCTCCCCTCTTGGAGGGGACAGTGATTCTAAGAGTGAGTGAGGGGGTGCCTGGGTGGCTCAGTCGGTTAAGCGTCCGGCTTTGGCTCAGGTCATGATCTCACGGTTCATGGGTACGAGCCCTGAATCAGGCTCTGTGCTGACCGCTCAGAGCCTGGAGCCTATTTCAGATTCTGTGTCTCCCTCTCTCTCTGACCCTCCCCTGCTCACACTGTCTCTCTCTGTCTCTCAAAAATAAATAAAAAACATTAAAAATTTTTTTTAAATTGTAAGAGTGAGTGAGGCCCAAAGCGGGGCTTTTAATCATCTAAGCAATAACAGCCCCTCCCTTTCCCAAGGGGACCAGGCTGTCTGCATCTACCGTAGGGGTTCTCCCCACGCCTCCCTGGGATGAGAAGGGCAGCCGTCACCATCCCCGTTTCGTAGGAGTGAAACTTAAGGCTTCAGCGGCTTAAGCAAGTTGCCCAAAGCCACTCAGTTACTTATGACAGAGCCTGGTCTGAAAAGCAGTCCCCGAGTCCTGTGGGATGGCTCAGCTGGCTCAGAGTTAAGGGCGCAGTGGCAGCCAGGACAGCATTGTCACCATTGTCACCATTCTGTTCCAGCCTAAATCCCCCCTTCCGCTCCCAGAAGAGTCCTGAGCCTGCTTATCTCTGTCTTTGCTCATGTTGTTCCCAGAGACCGGGATACGCTCTCCCAGAGGCCTGGGGGAGCTGAGCCGCCACCGACCTTGTTAGACCCGCTCCACCCCCTCCGACCTAGGCTTCCTTGAAGTCCTGGGGGAATGGTCATCCCAACCGCGGAGGATCATGTGCTCCAGGGCGGGCGAGATAGAGACGCAGGGGGCGTGGCCCAGTAGGGCAGAAGCCGGAAGGCTGGAGTCTCTAATGGGGTCATCAGGGCTGACTCCATCCTGTGGCTGCGCTGGGAAGTGGTGATCCAAGACAGCCAGGCTTATGTTTTTTCCTTCTTTCTTTCTTTTTTAAATAATTAAACAATTTTTTAATGTTTTATTTATTTTTGAGAGAGAGAGAGAGAGACGGCATGAGCAGGGGAGGGTCAGAGAGGGAGGGAGACACAGAATCTGAAGACAGATTCCAGGTTCTGAGCTAGCTGTCAGCACAGAGCCTGATGCGGGGCTCGAACTCATGGACCATGAGATCATGACGTGAGCAGAAGTCAGAGGCTTAACTGACTGAGCCACCTAGGTGCCCTCCACCTTTTTTGTTTAAATTGCAGCTGGGTTTACTTTTACTGAAAGAGCCAGAAACCTTAACCTCCGCATGAAATCTTAACATCTTAAAATATGACTGTCAAATTGTTTTGGTTTTGGTTTTGTTTGGTTTTCGCCTCAAAAAATTGGGTAAACACTCAGATGGGTTCCTCTTCACAAAGACCTTTAGCAAAGGGCAAAACACTTCTAGGATCTGAAGAAACACCAGAGTGTACGTCAAACTGTTTGTTTAAGTCAAATTGTTTTTAAATTTGCGGTGAGTCAAACCAAGCTAATATGCAGTGTTTCTGAAGTGGTAAATCACAGATAGGTTGTTTTTTTTTTAATGTTTTTAATGTTTTTAATTTACTTTTTGAGAGACAGAGACAGCGCAAGCAGGGAGGGAGTCAGAGAGAGAGGGAGACACAGAATCTGATGACAGGCTCCAGGCTCTGAGCTAGCTGTCAGCACAGATCCCGATGCGGGGCTTGCACCCACAAACCGCGAGATCACGACGTGAGCTGAAGTCTGATGCTTAACTGACTGAGCCACCCAGGCGCCCCAGTTTTTTTTCCTTTTTTTTTTAAGTTTATTTATTCTGAGAGAGAGAGAGAGAGAGAGAGAGAGAGAGAGAGAGAGAAGAAGAAGAAGAAGAAGTGTGGGAGGGGTAGAGAGAGGGGGACAGAGGATCCAAAGGGGCTCTATGCTCACAGGAGAGAGCCTGCTGTGGGGCTCAAACTCAGGATCCACGAGATCATGACCTGAACCGAAGTTGGGCATTTAACCAACTGAGCCACCAGGCACCCCTCACACATAGATTATTTATTCCCTTAGTGACAGTTTAAATAGCACCCCCTCCAGGAAGCCCTCCCTGCCTCCCAGGCTTTAAGGAAGGGGCTCACTGTGCTGAGCAGAGATCTCATGCAAGACTCAATGGCTCCTAGGGGGTCTTTCACATCGTAGACACTGTGAGTGCGCCCCTGGAAAGGAAGACTCGGTTTATTCAGCCAATGGGTCGGTATTCATGTCTGCATCGAGGGTATGGCTTGCTTCCTGAGGGGGCCACCTCACTGTGCCTCAGCTGCAAAATGGGCTTAATGGAATTACCTAAACCGTGGGGCTACTGTGGGAGCTCCATGAGTGAAATCAGGTAAAGAGTGACTGGTATACAGTAAGTGCTCAATAAATGCTACTAGTATCATTTGTCCTCTAGTCCTCTGCACTCAGTTCACACAGCTACGGCTTATGAGCTGTGAGCGGATGGCAGGGACTGCCCTCTCCTGCCCCCAGGGTATCCCCAGTGGCCAGGACCTCTTAGCGCCCAGTAAATGCTTGGGGAGGGAGTGAATGGACCCCGCATGAGAGGAGGGACTCCCTGCCTCTCACGGAATAACAGAATAATGACAACAGGGTCCTGGAGCCCCCAGTACCCCCAGTGCACCGTCTACGCTGCTATCGGTTGGGGGGCGGCGTAATATCTCTAAAACAATCACCGACCCTGATTTTCCCCTGCCACCCTCCACCCCGCCCAGGGGTTCCCAGTGCCCGCAAACTAAGGGTCCAGATCCTTAGCTCAGTATTTGAGACCCTTCAGGATCTGGGCTCTGGGGTGGTGGGGGGGGGGGCTCTGCAGCTGCTTTTCCTCTGACTGCCCCCGACCTTGGCTCACCAGGGCCCCCTGCCTGCCTGCTCATCCCCCCCGCCCCCAGCTGCCTGGCCGATCCCAACCATCCTTCAAGACTCACGTTAAGGGTCACCTCCTCTCTGCTCTGGGCCCCTCTGGGCTCGTAAGGGTGTCTGTCCTCTTGAACCTCTGACCCTCAGAGAGACTTCCATGTGTCTGCCCCCCTCCGTGGGATGTCAGGACTATGTCTTATTAGCCATGACAGGTATCTTCTGACATTACGTATATGGAGACTCAGTTTTCTCACCTGTCAAATGGAGCTCATACGGCTCACGGGGCTGTTGTGACTTAATGCCGTAACTGGTCCGGCCCACGAGAAGTGCTTGATAAATTACTTTCCCATCCTCGTTCTTTTTTGGTTGTTATTTGGCAATCCTGCTGACTAGGGTGGAAGGGAGAGGGCAAAGTTCATCGGACGGGGCTCAGGAGAAATGCGTGTGGTGATGGGAAGGAGGAAAAAACAGACCCAGAAACTTGCAGACAGGCAAACACGGCTCACTAGGGCCAAGAAAATTCTAGAACAGATTGTTTTGAGAGTTACTGGGAGCACCTGTGGGGAGGGGAATTGGGTCCCCTGTAATTCAGCCGGGATTGGTTGAGGACCCACACTGAAAGGGGCCCCGGGGCCAGGACTAGAAACACAGCGATTGTTGAATTACTGACACAACTTCTCACTCCAGAGGCTCATGGGACAGACATTACAATGTGTTCAGTGTTTAAAAGAAGAAACAGGGGCTCCAGGGTGGCTCAGGCAGTTAAGTGTCTGACTTCGGCTCAGGTCATGATCTCACGGTTCATGGGTTCGAGCCCCGCGTCGGGCTCTGTGCTGACAGCTCAGAGCCTGGAGCCTATCTTCAGATTCTGTATCTCCCTATCTGCCCCTCCCCTGATCACACCGTCTCTGTCTCTCAAAAATAAATAAATGTTAAAAAATAAAAAAGAAAAGAAAAGAAGGAAACACACAGTGTCGTCGAAGCCCATAGTGGGAAAAGGATTCATGCCCGGGGATTGGAGGAGGAGTCAGAGAAGGCTTCCCTGAGGAGGTGGCTAGAAGTCGGAGCAAGAAAGGCTGTGAGCAGCCTGTGAACTTTTTTTTTTAATGTTTTTATTTATGTTTTTGAGAGAAAGACAGCGTGGACAGGGGAGAGGCAGAGAGAGAGAGGGAGACACAGAATCCGAAGCAGGCTCCAGGGTCTGAGCTGTCAGCACAGAGCCCGACGCGGGGCTCAAACCCACCAGCGGTGAGATCACGACCTGAGGCGAAGTCGGACGCTTAACTGACTGAGCCACCCAGGCGCCCCCAGAGGGTTCTGATCCCACCACTTCTGATCCCAAGATTGGCAAAACGCTGACTCAGTTTCCTCGGTCTGCTGGAAGAACTGAGGTCACACACAGGAGAGAGTGGACGGAATTTAATACTTGTAAACAGCACAAATTGTAGATGCGAGTGGCAGGTGACACCGGGGCTCTGGGGCCGGGAGATGAGACCCGGCTCACGTCTCAGTGGACAGTGGCAGCCCAGACCAGGCACACCGCAGGTGCTGTGGGAAGTGGCTCCGTTCAGCCCCAGGGCAGCCCTCGGAGGTAGGTGTCTTGTCGTCCCTCACTTGGGGATAGACCCAGGGGGCTCAGGACAGCGAAGCGCGAGCAGAGGCCGGGTGGCAGCGTCAGGATTCGAATCTTCGCCCTGCTGTGTGCGCTGGTCCCTGGGACCCAGGATGTGCCCTGCTCCTGGGGCCTGTGAGGGCCAGGCTCCCGCACACTGCTCTGGGTTGAGCGCTAGAACCACCTGGAGAGCTTGGGAGGGGGCCGGCCCTCTGCGCAGGAGGGAGGTGGTCCAGCAGAGCCGGTCACCCCACCCCCGAGGACGCGGAGGCTGCGGGAACAGCCGGTGGAAGGAGCTGGAGCCCCAGGTCACAGGGCCTCCCAGCCGTGAGCCCAGAGCTTCAGTGCCCAAGTCCCGGTGTGGCCTTCACACCACGGGAGAGCGCCAGTCACCCGCAGTCACCCCCTAACAGAGCCCCTGTTCCTGAGCCTGCCCAGCGGCAGTCCTCCGTGGGGTGACGGGAAGGAGGAGCTGCAGCTGCGCTCCCGTCCCCGTGTCCATCTGTCACCGGTCCCGGCTGAGGCCCATCTTCCTCCGCCTGCACCGCTCCCCTAACCAGGGTGCAAGCCGATTCCTGTGCTCTGCCCCCGAATCCCAGGAACCAGGGGGTGGCGGAGGGAGGCCGTGTCTCCGTGCTCCTGCCCAGGTGCTCTGGCTGTGCAGGTGCTCTGGCTGTCCTTTGGGGTCTATTACCTGCCGCAGGCCGGATCCTACCCTGCTCGGTCAGGGGCCAGGGGCTCAGGCGGGTCACTCTTAAGCTGGGACAAGGCTGGTTTTCTTTTTTTGTTGTTGTTTTTTAATGTTTTATTTATATTTTAGAGAAAGAGACAACGTGAGCAGGGGAGGGTCAGAGAGAGAGGGAGACACAGAATCCAAGGCAGGCTCCAGGCTCTGAGCTGTCAGTATAGAGCACAACGCAGAGCTCGAACCCATGAACCGCAAGATCATGACCTGAGCCAAAGCTGGACGCTTAACCGACGGAGCCGCCCAGGCGCCCTGAGCCTGGTGTTGAGGCCGCACGTAAAGGGCGTGAAAACCTGGCAGGCCTGCAGAACGCCGGCTTGGGACCGGTCACACTTTCAGGTGAGCCGAGATACGTTTTCTTTAACAAGGGTTAGCGACGCCTTGGTGGGTCTCTCCCCAGGAGCCACCAGAAGCCTGGGGAGGAAGCCCACACTTGGGGGTGGGGAATGCTCTGGAACTCCTCTGCTTTCACCACTTCGGACTCAGCTGAGGAGCCCCAACGAGGCCAAGTGGAAGGGCCAGACCCGAAGTCTCAGCCAGGAGAGGGCAGCTGGCTTCGCGGAGCAGCAGGACAACCCCGGATTCCAGCCCCAGTTGTGCTGGAAGCCCGGATGGAAGGGGGGTACAGCCCTAACACTCCCATTCCACACCCACAGGGAAAAGTGCTGGGCGGTGAGGATGGACCCACTCCCCGGACGGGCTCCACCCCCTCAGAAGGGTGCCCCGGGCACGTGGCACCGGGATCTGGGCCAAGCAGACCTCGGGGGCGCTTGGATTCACAGATCCAAGGAGGGCTTAGGGGGAAGATGTCCCGGACTCGGCTCCCAAGGGTCCTTGGCTGCATGCCCCCTCCCAGGGTCAAAGCCCGGGGGGGAGGGGGTGGGCAGAGAGGAGCCAGTGTCCAAACCGGGGCCACAGGGCGGAGACGGGACCGCACCCAAAGGCCCAGGCGGCCCGGTCCGAGGGGCTCACTCTCCGCTGGGCCGGGCTCTGCCCGTCAGCCGGCGGCGCTGCGTCTTGCTCGTGCGAGCGGCGCTCGGGGCCTTCTTGGTGGCGCCTTGGGTGCGGCGCGGGGGTTTCTTCTTGCTCTTTCTGCGGCTGTGCGCGTGCAGCGAGGCTGTGAGAGCGGAGATCCTGGGGGAAGGGGCGAGGCTGGTGAGGCTGGGGTGGGGGGCGACCGAGTGCCCGGCCCTCAGGGGACATCAGGACAGGCCTGGCGTGCCGGGGGCACCACATCTGTGCCCAAGGCGTCCCTGCTCTGCCCCCAGAGGGCCTGCTAGGTCCTCAGCTCATGAAACCGCCCTTACCCCACGCACCGAGGGCACCCAGGGCTGGCCATTTCCAGGGAGTGGGGCTGGGGGACAGTGAGGAGGGCGGGACCGAGGACCCCTCAAGAACAGAGGAAAGCAGAGTGGTGCTCCAGGTCCCACTCCTGCCCCATGCCACCCGCCACAGGCCATCCAGAGGCGACTCCACGGGGGCGTGGTCACCACGGTCAGCCATGGGGAGCAGTGTCCGGGGGGTGGGGGGGACGGGCCAGAGCTCACCGCTGGGACAGGAGGGGATCTCTGGACTTCCTGGGTAAGGCTCTGGTCAGCTTCTCCGTGGACGCCTCTTCCTCGGCCCCGTGCTCAGCCGCTTGCTAGAGGGGCACAAGACAAGGACCGTCACACAGAGGGCAGGTCAGGAGGCCTGGCTCAGAGCAGTCACAGCTCTGTCACGTGAGGGCACGGCCTGCTGGCTCAAGGCCTAGAGAAGGCCGAGGGTGGGGGGAACCACGTGTACCCCCGACATGGGGACCACACTGGGAAGAGCTGGGTTTGGGAGCCTCGTCCCCATTTCCCGAGGTCTTCCACCTGTGCGTGTCTGGCTGTCCGCTGTCACCTGGGGGGGAGGGGAGGATGTGCGGAACAATGGGCCCAAAACAGAAGGTGAAGGTGAGACCTCCAAGGACGTGATAAGGCAGCAGCTCAGGACTTAAGGACCCTGAAGCCGCGACAGGAAGTGGGGTTTGCCTCGTTGTACCTCCAAGTACTTCCATCAAAGAAACGCCCACGCGGCCTGGGCAGACACAACTTTAACGGGACACAAACATTTCAGGAGATGATATAGAACCGGGAGGCTCTTTGATATATTTTTAATGATGTTCCGTTCGCTTTCCTTTTTTTTTTTTTAAACGTTTTTCCTTGCATTTACTTGTGGAGAACTGAGGCCATTCTGGCCACCTTGCATTTCCCAGTCACTTGCAAAACCCCTCCCTCCGCCAACGCCGCCAGCAGTCAGTGCCCCCGCTGAGGCAGAGCAGCCTGTCACACCAGCGACCGAAGACACATCACGCTGCCCCTTCTCCCAAAAGTGGTGTTTTCAATCTGCCCTTGAGGGGAGGCGTGGTGGGCCATGAGTCAAGGCCCACTGAGTGCTTTTAAAAGGGGGAACCTTTTTTTTTAAACTGTTGGTGGCAGGGAGATGGCCCCTCGCGCCAGAATCCCTCCCCGTAACACGGGCCAGCACTTAGCAACCCTGACAAGCCAGTCTGCACCTGGGTCCCTTCTCTCCTGGGGCCGGAAGTCACACCCACCTCGGGAGGGGCCAGTCCAAGCAGCCGGGCGCCTGAGAGGTCCAAGTCGCTGATGGTGGTCACGGTGACCGTGTGGTTGGGATGGTCATACTGCACCGACTCTGTCTTTGCTGTCACCAACCTGTCCAGTTCGTCCGCCTCCTCTGTGCAAGGTGGGCAGAGGCGGCTGTCAGCCTCACAGCACGAGTGACCAGATTCCAACCCCCCTCCCAGCCCTGGAGCGCGGTGGCCCCTGTCTCTCTGTGGGACAGTGTCCAGGAAGTCACCGGCTTCAGAGCCCAGACTGTGGACAAATGTAAGTGACTCAACTCCTCCCTTAATGCTCCAGGGGGACCTGGGACCATCTGGTTCTCATCTAGGACAAACCCAGTGTGACCCCAGCAGCTGCTGCCACCTAGCTCCTCTAGCCCTCGTCCCCCCAGGCCTCCAAAACTGGGCTTTCTGCTCAGGAATCGCTTTACCGAGAGGTCTGTCCTCCGCGTCTCTGATCCACTCATGTTTAGACGTCCCTGAACATCCGGGGCCCCCAGGTCACCACCAAGACGCCCAGAGCTGGGGAAGTTAGCTTTTGTGCAGCCCCCACATTTCTCCCCTTTGGCCCACCAAGGGATAAATAAGCCTAGGCCTGTTAGCTATTCTCCAGGTCAGGGCAAAGCTGGGACTCACCCAGAGCCTCCTCTCTCTCGGCCAGCATCTTCAAGTACTCCTGATGGCGCTGAAACCAAAAGAGAAGGGAACACAGGGAGTCTGTGGCCAACCCCAGGCATCCATGGCTCAGGAGACACCAGGAGATTCGATCCTAAACCTTCCCCAAACTCGGCTGGGCCCACCATGGTTCTACCCCTACGAACTGTTCCCCAGGCCTGCGCACACCTCCCCTCACTCCTGCAGGTGGCCCTACTGAGGCCGTCCAAGGCTGTAAATCCCTTGGGAGTCAGATTTTACAGATATATATATATATATACACACACACACACACACACACACACACACACACACACTGTCTCCCTACCTCCCTGGGAGGCTCCCTCCTCCCCCCAGCCGCCCCCCTGCACCTCCTCCCGGAGCTTCTTCTGCTCCTCCTTGAGCCGATGCTTGATCTCCTCAATGGCTGCCTTCTTCCGCTCTACCTTCCGCTTATGGAAGCCAGTCAGGTACTCCCTACAGGAAAGAGGCAAGGGAGAGTCAGGAGGGGACACAAGGGAAGGAAGGCTCACTCCAGGGAGAGAAAAACCACGACTACTGCACTGCTCCCCAAATTAACATGGGTTGACTCAGATTCCTCACAACAAGGTGTGCAGCGGGTGCCAATCCCCATTTCACAGATGGGGATGCTGAGGCACGGAGAGGCTAGGTTACTTGCCAAAAGTCACAGAGAGTGTAAGTTTAGAGAAAAGGAGATGCTGCCTCTTTCTACCCACTACCCTCCAAGGCTCTCAGCTTCCAGCAAAAGGGCTGGGTGGCGGCCCCTTCTACATTGACAGATTCCATTACCTAAGGGATTAATCCACTTCTGGCAAGGCTTTTAAGGCCACCCTCACCCAGGCGTCTGCAAACTTCGCACCGGACTGGCACCCCATATCCCCCAAGACACCTGCCCCCGGGACCCACCTGTAGGGCCTGCTGGTGCCACCCTGCGCCTCGCGACGACGCCCCAGCATTTCCCTCCCCTTTCTGATCTTGGCTCCTTCTCATCTCTCTAGTGCTGGGTGCACCATCCCCAAATGTTCCGGGGCCCAACACTAGGCTTTTCGCTGACCCACTACCATATCCCCATGTGGCACTCTGAATGGACAACATTTAAGGGACCGGACGCTGAGGCTCAGGGGTCGGACTCAGGGGTCCTGAGATCGGGCGCGCCCACCGAAGGAGCTCAGTACGCATCTGACAAGTGAATAAATGAACTTGAGCCACTCCCATCTCATTCATCCGTCACTTATCCACAACAGCGGAGTCTACCGCGTGCGGGGCCGGGGGGCTGGGCTAGGGAGGTCGAAGGCATCGCCACGAGCCCCCAGTCCCCTGCTCCCGCACCCCCCCCCCTCCCCCGGCCAAAGCACACACAGCAGAAGGTGCAAAGCGGGAAAAGAGAGGGCGGGACGGGCGATCCCATTCCCCAGGCTGGGGGCCGACAGCGGCCGCTTCCATTCCGCAGTAGGAGGGGGGGGTCGAAAGGGAGACACGGGCCATGCCCAGAGGGCGTGGCCGGAAGGGACCTCGGCGTGAGCGTGAGCCTCCTGGGCCAGGCCGTGGCCTTGGCCGGCGGCCCGAAGGAGATCCGCTCCGGCCTTGGCACTCACCGCCGCTTCTCTTCGTCGAAGCTGAGAACGAGCCGCGGCCGCCGGTCGTCGCCATCTCGCTTCTTCTTCTTATTTCGGCCCATAGCGGCGAGGCTTCCGGCGGCGCGGCTCCCGCACGCCTAAAACACTTCCGCGTGTACCGTTTTTACCCTCCCCGACGCGTCGCGCACTTAGGTTCCGTTGTTCCGTTCCTCAGGTCCCGCCTTTTAAAGGGGCCGCGGAGCCGGCCTCTCCAGTCCGGCTTTTTGGGTGTGACACGCAGAAACCTTCCCCCTCGGTGATTCCTAACCCCAATCCGTCTCCTAGACTAGCCAACAGTGAAAGCGAGGTCCCAAGCCCAGCAGGGTGCCTGGCACACTGCAGGCGTTCAGTACGGAGTCATTACTATATGGCCAAATATTGTTGATCCTACTTTTGATTCTGATGTCACCTCGTTGGTGGTCCCCAAAAGCACATTTCAGGGGCCAAATTATTTGGATTAGAACCTGGTACCCCAATGACAGTTGTGGTTCTAGACCAGTTGCCTTCGCTTTGCCGCATTTACCCTATTTATAAAGTGGGAAGAATTATAGTGACTCTGCAGGGTTATTGTAAGGCAGAGGTTTTCAAACTTTGGCTTGCATCAGAATCCCCTGGAGGGCTTGCTGAAACCCAGATCGCTTTGCACCCACCCCTTTGAGTTTCTGATTCATTCTGGGGAGAATGAGCCCCATAATCTGCATTTCTTACAAGTGCTCAGGTGACGCTGATGTTGGTCCACTGGTCACACTTTGAGAACCAGGATTCTGAGGAAAAGTAACATTGTGTATAAGTCATACATGCCATCTCCCCTCTGTGTGTCAGTTTCCCTGAGTGTGTCATGGGGGCTTAACAGTACATCCTCTACTGAAAATGAGGACATCCATGTGAAGGCATTCAGAACACCACCGGCAGGGGAATTTTAGTAACTAGGATTGTGTGCCTGAGTCCTACATCTCAGTTCACCTGTGCTCGGTGCCGCGGACAAGCTGTTGCCCTAGCTTTTAAGGACGGGCCAGTCTGGCAGGGTCAATGAACATTACAGCGCAGTGAAAAGTGCAGGAGGCCTCCGGAGCTCAGTGTTGGCTCCTCCAGTCCAAAGGGCTTCTCAGAGGAGGTGACCCCAGAACTAGCTGAGGGTGGGGACATCAAAGGAATAAAAGATCCTTAAGACCCCCCCCTTCTCCTTTGAAAAGCCCGGAGGGCAAGTTAACACATGTGTGTTGAGTGCCTACTTTGTGCCAGGCACACAGAGAAGAGACCTGTTCTCTGAGACAGCAGACACAACTTGTCCAGGGGTACAGGGCTATTCTCGGTCCAAGCTGAGACTTGAACCTGAGTCTATGGCCTCATGGTCCAGCTCCCGGGGCCACTGGCCTGAGAGATCCCTCCCCCAGTATCTCACCTGCCTGCTCTGGAGGGCAAGATGCAGACCCTGACCGTGGGGTTTGGAAGGAGCGTCAGACACACAGCAGGTACATCTCTGTGAATGTTGAAGCCATGAAGGGTCCCATGGTGGGTGCCGAAAGGAAGTTATCCCCAAACCCAGGGCACAGCAGGGGCCTCCCTGAATGGTGGGGCTTCAAGGTGGTGAACAATTTCCCTACTGACCTTTTGCCCCTCCGTGGCCACACCCTAACGCCACCCATAGCACCCTCCCTCTGGCTTCTCCCTGGATCCCAGGCAGTGGTTCTCAGGGCGGCTGCTGCCTGCTGTTTACCAGGCACCGCCCCCCTGCCCCAAGCAGACTGGCTATAGATGAGACGTCAAGGGTCTGCTGCTGGACTTGACAAATCATACACCTCCCTGGGCTCCGTCCCTCTCCACGGTCCATCCGTTAAATCTCCCCCTCTGCTGAGGAATGTTCTCGGGACCTCCCGTGGATTATCTCAGTTGGTCCTCTCAATCTCCCTATGACCTGGTGCTGCTTTCCTCCCTACTACACAGGTAAGGAAACAGGAGGCTCAGGCAGGGGAAGTGCCCTGACCAAAGTGGCTCAAGTAGTAAGTGGGGCACAAAGCCATTCCTTGACTTCTGTGCTCCCTGAGCTTCTGGTCTGACACAAAGACAGGGACCAAAGAAGGGGACAGCTGCTTCTGCAGGACCTTGTTGGGCGGTTCTGGGTGAGTGGCTCTTGCAGCCCATCCAGCCCTTGCTGCCCCAGCAGGGCTCTGGGAAACCTCGGGTCCAGAAGCTTCCAGTGCAGAGTGAAGCCTGCAACCTCAGGCAGGCACTGTGGCTCTCCACATCCCAGCCCCAGGGCATTTCAGGTCCCCTTGTCCCCGGGAGGAGAGACGAGGGACTAGTGCCCCAAAACTTGAGAGCCCTTTACAGCAGCTCATGATCCAAAGCACCTACCACTCTTTGAATTGGTTTCTCCTTGAAATCATTGTTTTTTAATGCTTATTTGTTTTTGAAGGGGAGAGAGTCAGAGTGAACAGAGAGAGAGAGAGAGGGAGGGAGACGCAGAATCTCAAACAGGGTGCAGGCTCTGAGCTGTCAGCACAGAGCTCGACTCAGGGCTCGAACTTGCAAACCATGAGATCATGACCTGAGCCGAAGTCAGATGCTGAATCGACTAAGCTACCCAGGCATCCCTCCTTGAAATCATTTTTATGTTTTCTGAGCACCTACTGTGTGCCAGGCACCATGCGTTTCTCTAAGTTATTTTAGCTAATGCTTGCAACAATCCCACAGGGTGGATAGGAGAATATGTGTGCAATTTGATGATGAGGCAACCGAGGTTCAGAGAGGTTTAGCAACCCATCCTAGGGCACACGGTGACGGACCTGGGGTTTGGCCCCCAACCCAGTTTCCTTCCTCCACGCCCAGTGGTGTCAGTCTCTATCTGTCCCGGGGCTTTCCTCTACCCCATGGTAGTCCCTCCCAGAGCTGATACAGGGTGAGACTAGGGAGAATCAGCAGGCGGAACTGCGAGGACCAGAAATAGGCAGTCCAAGAGACACTTTCCTCATTGGCCAGCAGAGGGCGCCCCACCTCAGTGAAGCTTCCGAAGCTGTTTCTCTCCAGGCGGCTACTTGGATGCCCCAGGAGAGACTGGACATTTGGGTGTGCTTCATGGCAGCCCCCAACCTGTGCACTCCATTCCCCTGGGGCCCTCTCATAAGGATGTGCTTCCTAGGGGACCCACTGAGATGGGAACCATCCACCCAAAAGGGTTCAGGTACAAATAAGGACCCCCATTTTATGGATAAGGAAACTAAGTCTTGGGGTGGAGGAGGGCCACCCAGAGTCCCACAACCAGCGCTGCCTGGAGAATGGAATCTGCCAGGCTTTCCCCGCGTCCCCCCGCCCCCTACATACACACACAGCTCAACGGATAGTGCCCCAGGGTTTGGGGGGAGCCCACACTGAGGTTCTGTTTCTAAGTTTTCAGAACATTGGCTCAGTTCTGGGGGCTGTCTCTCAGGGAGGTAGAGGCCTGCAGCAGGGGGCAGGAAGGAAGAGGTGCTCGGGAATGGTCGGTCTGTAGGGTGGCCCGGCCACCAGCTCAGGTCCCATCACTTATGAAAATAAGTGTGATGGGCTAAATTACAACATTGCCCTGGGGCGCCTGGGGGGCTCAGTCAGTTAAGCATCTGACTTCGGCTCAGGTCAGTTTGTGGGTTTGAGCCCCGCGTCAGGCACTGTGCTGACAGCTCGGAGCCTGGACCTCTTTTGGGGTTGGGTCTCCCTCCCTCCTTGCCCCTCCCCCAACCTGTGCTGTTTCTGTCTCTCAAAAATAAATAATGTAAAACGTTTTTTAAAAAACAAACACAGTCCAATGGGATGACAGAGCCTGGAGGGTCTTGGAAGACATGTCCTCTTTGGAAACCAAGAGAAGAGAGACTCACTCATGGAAACCTCATCTCAGGCCCGGTGAGTTTCCCGAATTCCTGTGCCCTGCAAGAAATGGACTGTGCATCTGGAGGCCTCTGGGGACCTGGTGGCTAAGCTGCAAGTTGACCCTCCTAACTCTGCTCTGTGGGGGGACTGTCATGTCCCCTCTACACCCCACACCCCAGGTCCTCCTCTTACGGAAGCAGCCCAGCAGGGGCACCTGGCTGGCTCAGTCCGAAGAGCATGTGACTCTTGATTTCAGGGTCATGAGTTCAAGTCTCACATGGGGTGTAGCGATTACTAAAAATAAACTTAGGAAAAAGGAAAAAAATGGAAAAACAAAAATGGCCCAGCCCATCGCCCAAGCCCATCTTTCCCAGAGTTGGGATGAGGGTCCTGCCCAGGAACCAGCAGTTCCCAGACTAGCATCCCGGTTGTCCTTACGCTCCAGCATTGGGGGTTGTGGCCTGGGGCCACAACCCTGGGATGCCTGGGGAGCCCCCCAGGGCTCAGCTGGGCTGGGTACAGGCCATGGGGGTCCTGGGGGTCCTGGCATCATGCAGAACCTTCCTCCCTTTCACTTTGGGGCAAGAAGATCCCATGAGGTAGCAGTGCATCAGGGATGGAAAACCGGTGCCCACCGAACTTCCCACCCGCCAGGCATGAAACATGCCCGCTTCACACATCTCTTAATCTTCAAGACTATGCTCTGATAGGCTCTCAGAGAGGTCAGTTAACATGCACAAGGCCACACAGCTTGTAGCCACACTCTCTGAACCAGATCTCTCTCTAGCCCATGAAAGCAAATGAGAGGAGCCTCAGTGATGGTCCCCCCACACACCCCCCCCTCCGTCAGATACCATGGCATGAATCAGTCTGTCCATGCCTCCTTCCCCCCTGGTTTCATTTATTCAACATCTTTTGAGCGCCTACTGTGTGCTGGGGCTCATTGGGTTGGGAGCTGTTTGAGGACCGTGACTGGGTTTCACTTATGCACTGAGCGCCCTATTCGGCCCTGGGGACCCAGGGGACGAGGTCCCTGGCACTTCGGAGGTCTGCACCAAGGAAGTGAATGGAATGGAAGGAAGGGGCGGAGCCTGGGGGAATCCCTCTTGCCCACACCCTCCCCACCTCCTCACACACACATACACACACGAGGCTGGGCTAGGGAGAGCACAGGCCACTGCCTTTATTAGGGGCCACGAGCTGTCTGGTTTCAGTCAAAGGCCACGCACTTGATCTTGAAGTCGCCATCGGCCGCCATGTAGTTGATGGCCTCCAGGTTGAGGCGGTTGGGGAACTTGAATGTGTGTCCATCTGGCAGCTTGATGGTCAGGTCGGCCTGGTCCAAGAAGAAGCACACCTGGGGGGCAGAGAAGGGCAGTGAGTGGCGGGGACCCCGCAGCAGGAGCCTGGGCTCTGCCGTCACAGCCTGCAGGTCCTGGGTCCTCCCAGAGCTCCTCCCTCCCGGACCCCAGACAACAGCCCTACTTCAAGGGCGGGACTCCTGAGACCCGGGGAGGGGCTAGCGCTCCCGGGCCTTCACACAGTAGAGGGGAGGGCACAGGAGCAGGGGAGGGGAGGGCACAAAGCGGGAGGAGGGAGGGCAGGGTGGGACCTAAATCTTCAGCCACTAAAGCCCGCCCACCGCCCCCAGGCCCCAGCCCACCTCTACGACAGTCCCAGGCTGGAAAGGGAAGGCGGTCTCCCGCTGCTCCGCGCCCCAGGCCCCAGCGTCCTTGCTGTTACACACGATGGTGTTGACGTCCCCATGCGCGTCGAAGCGAGGGTTGAAGTGCAGGCACAGGTTGTCCTTGTCTTTGCCCAAGTTCAGCACGAAGCTGGGGGGAGCAGCGGGCATTGAGGCCTCCTTGGCCAGCGGCAGCCCCCTCAGACTGACCGGTCCGTGCCACTCAGGGCACTATCACTGAGCCGGGTGGTAAGACACCCGGACTCTAGGTTTGGCTCTGCCCCCTCCTTGCTGTGTGAGCTTGAGCAAGTCCCTGTCCTTGGGTGGATTTCAACCTCCTCATCTGCACGATGGGGCCAGCACAGGAAGGATCGCTGAGGGTCTTGGTGTGCGGACAGCCAAAACTCTCCACGTTAGGGTCCCTTTGGTCAAGGGCAGAGACTCCTTCCAGACGGTGACCTCTGGGAGGGCAAGTGTCCTGTCTGTCTCGTATATCTTTGCATCCCTGGGGCTGAGCATGATGACACACAGTAGGTGCTCAATGACGGCGGGGCAAATACACACATAATAATAGGGTTCGTGGGTTCCAGACCCGCATCAGGTTCCATACTGACAGTGCAGAGCCTGCTTGGGATTCTCTCTCTTTCCCTCTCTCTCTCTCCCCCTCCCCCGCTGGCACGCACTGTTTCACGTTCCCAAATAGGCTTTTAAAAATAATAGCAATAATACATTTGCTGAGTGGAGACCGTAGCGATACCTACGTCGGGGTGGGGGGTGGGGTAAGAATGAAATGGACAGTGCACGTGACATGTGCAGCTCCTTCTAACGTCAGCTGGTCATCATCAGCATCACTGAGAGATCCAGCATGTCCCCTCCGCCCATCTACCTCCCGGCTCCGTGCACTGACGGCTAAGACTGAAGCTCGGGGAGCTTGGAGGACTGGTCCAAGGTCACATGTCTGCTGAGAAACTAGGCAGCTGGCCTAGTGAATGATTGGAGGAAGGACCGAAGGGATGAAAGGTTGGGTGAGTGATTAGCGCAGGGAAGAGGGACCTCCGAAGGCCAACAGCGGGGTGACACCCCCTCGTTCCCTCTCCCGGCCCCCCTCCCCTCGCCGAGGCCTCGGCCTCCGCCCACAGTGGGGGCAGGGCCAGCCAAGGTAGATGACGAGGCCGCAGATGGTTTCTTTTAAGAGGCCCCAGCGGGGAGGGAAGGGGGCGACCCTACTGGGGGCGTCCAGACCCCGCGGAGGAAGTGACTCACTCAGAAAACGCCACCGAGGACAACCCCTCGCCGCCGGAGGGAGGGGCGGGGCCTGGCCGGCCACGCCCCTGCCAGACGCGCGCGGTCTGACCCTCGGGCTCGGAGGCCCCGCAGCTGCCGCCTGCCCCCGCCCCCCATCTGCACCCCCTCACCTCTTGGCTTCCGGGGCCACCTCACCCCGCACTCTCAGGCACTCCCCAGGTTTGAGATTCAGGTTGCTGGCGACCAGACCCTGCATAGACGAGACCACCACCAGCCGGGTTAGAGGACGGAGTGCCCGGGGGTGGGGCAGCGGGGTGGGGTCGTCCCCGCCCCGGATCCTCTGACCCTGCCTGCGGAAAGCTTGGGGAATCTGGAGCAAGTTCTAGACTCTCTTTCTCTGTGTGGTCCTGGCCACATGCCTGCTCTCAACCGGGTCCATCTCCTATCTATAACCCGACTGAAGTCGTAGAGGCCAAGATCTAAAGTTTTTGCGGTTCCGCTCGAGGATTTTGGATCTCGAGTGGCCTGGGAGGTGATGGAGAGGCTCCGACTAGGAGTGAGTGACACTGCGATTTGGTGGCAAAGGAAGGGGGATGGAGAGGTCTGCCCTTGTGTTGGAAAGGAAGCGGCCCGGGGCTGGGCGATCCCCCCCCCCCACCTCTTTGAAGCCCCTCTGTGCAGAGAGGCGCAAGGGCTGGAGTGGAGGCCCCTAAGGAGCGCAGCCAGGCCCCTCTGTGGAAGGGAGAGTGGCGAAGGGCCAGAGTCAGCAGCCTGGCTGGCTCAGAAATAGCAAGATTGAGCACACAACTTAACGGGTATGAGCGTTCCTTCTGCCAGAGACGCGAACCCTTTCCCTTGGGGCCTTTGGAAGAACTTGCCTCCTTCCCTCTCCCTTAGCACCCATCTCCCAGCATGGGGAGCTGGGGGGCGGGTTACCCAGCCCCCACCCGACTAGCCTGGACAGAACGACCCTCCACCCAGTAACCCAGGCAGGCGCCCTCGCGGCCGCCTGTCTCAGATCCTGGCGACTTTGCAGAGCTCTCTGGAGCAGAGGATGACTCTGCCCTGGCCCAGGGACTGGGGACAGCTGCAGGAGGGGGAGGGGACAGGAGGCTCTTTGGGAGTGGAGGAGGGGGAAAGGGACAGCGGCTCGGGCGTCCTTAAAGTGCCTCCTTACCCCACCAGTTGGCCACACCCTTCTCATTCCTACTTATCAAGGAGCTGCAAAATGTCCAACCTTGGCAGATGTAACTGTGCTGTCAGACTCTGAGGAATTCAGATGAGTCTTACGCCAGAGAAGGCCTTTGGGGACGGGACCATGGCGCCCACCCCCATTTTACAGACAGGGCGACTGAGGCCCAGAAGAGAGAAGCCACTTGTTCAAAGCCACACCCTGGGGACTAGAACCCAGATCATCTGACCCCACTCTCCTCCGTCTTGCCCCCACGCCATCCCTGGGCCTTGGAGCGGGGTCCCCGCACTCACACAAGCCATGACTGAGGACAGGAGGACCTTCCTGCGGACTGCGGCACCAGCTGTCTCAAAGCTCAACGAGAGAGATGGGCCCCCGGGACCGCTCCCACCCTTTTAACTGGACCAGACCCCGGTGAGTCCCGCCCCCTGGGCGCCCAACCAATTGCAAGTCAGGACAGGGAAAGGGGGCCCCACTGGAGGCGGAGTCAATCGCATTTTGGAGCCTTCCGGGAGCCGAGGTGACCAATCAGAGTAGCAAACCCCCTTCTTCTTTAACCACGCCCCCAGGGTCCAGGCTCCACCTCCCATTCTCCTTCATCCCTCCCCACCCCCCACCAAAAAATTGTGCTGTGGTAGGGATTGGGGGAAGCCAACGGAAAATAGTTTGAGGATGAGTTAGGCACGAAAGTTGGCGGGAAGGGGGCCGCGGGCCAGCAGGCCGAGCTCAGGGGGAACCCAGAGAAGATGGCTGAGGGGATATGGGGTCCTTCAGGGATTTAGACCTGGGGCTGTCGAGGCTGCCCTAACAGGGACCAGGGCGTGGCCACCCTGCACAGCCTCTGCAGAGAGAGACCAGAACCATTAACCACAGGGCCCTGGCCCCACCCGGATCTCCCCCGGAAGCAGGGATTGTGGCGGCTGCTTAGGCTTCTCACTAGCGCTAAAGAAAGGCTGGGCCGGGTGCCAGGCCTGACGCTGCCTACGGGGCTCAGGCCTCAGGCCTCAGCTCTCCTGAGGGGCCTCTGGGGATCTTCCCAAAGCCCCTGCCTGACAGCCTCCAGCCTGAGAGAGTCAGGCCTGGGAGGGGGCGCGGGGTGGGCCAGGCGATGAGGGGGGGGGTCCCCACTCTGTGCACCTCCCCTCTGCTCTCTTCCCATCCCTCTCTCCAAGGCTAAGCACAGCCTTTCCTTTCTCTGTTCATTCAGCAGATATTTTATTAAGCATCTACTATGTGCTGGGCTGTGAGGATTCAAAGGCGAACTCCAGCCAGCCCCTGATCTCAGGTAGCACACTGCTGGGGCAGGACCTGCCCCTGAACCTGAGTACTATGGTGCTGCCTCTAAAGGGAGTCAGGAACAAGCACCGGGGTGGAGTGGAGACAGTCCAGGGTGTGAAGAAGGTGGGTTTTGAAGGACGGATGAAGAAGGAGGGACTGGCTTCCAGCGCCAGCAGAGGCTCAGACCGTAACAGTGAGCATCGGGGCTTGGCTGGAGTTTTGGGGTATGTTGGGGAAAGATGGGGCATGGGGCCGGGAGGCCAACAGTACCTGGATCATGAAGGGCCTCTTTAAGGGGCTTGGCCATTGTTGTAACTGAGGGTGCTGGGGAGCCATAGAAGGTTACAGGGAAGGTGAGTCTTGAGGACAGACATGAGCTACAGGGAAGATCACTGTAGCAACAGATTTGAGGGTGGATTGGGAGGGGTGCCCACCTCATACCCAGGAGCCAGGAGGAGAGAGGAGGATGGGGAGCGCTAGGCAAAAGTAGGGGGCTTACTCGAAGAGTTGTCATTGGGACCTCCTTCCCCACATTCCCATGTCCCTTCTGAAATTGCCCAGCACTGAAGAGGCAGGAAGATGTGGACCACGAGTTACTCACGTCGGGAGGCCAGGCCCTCTACTGCCTCCCTCCCCCACCCTTAGCCCCCCACCTTCCTCCAGATGACTAAAGCCCACCCCTGGCCCAGGAGGAGTGGTGGGGGCAGTGCATTGGGCCTTGACACAGGCCTCCCCCTGTCCGAGCCCCTCACCCCTCCTCCAAGACCAAGTCTCCGAAACCGACCAGAGCTGCTTTGGTTTTTCCTCCAAGGCTTTCCCTAAACCTCAACATAAGGAGGCGGGGGACCCAGCTCCTCGGCCTTTCCTGTATGCCTCCCCTCCCACGGCCACAGACACCCCTGTCTGGTCAAGCAATAGGGGCGTTTGTGGAGTCCTAGACCGGGGAGCAGAAGCGGTTCGGGCACAGTCCCTTCGTGGCTGCTGTCGTGTGGGTCTGGCTGGCGGTTCCAGCCCAGCAGCAAAGCTCTTGGGGCATCAAGCTCCGAGCTTCCCCTGACCTGGAAGACAGGCCCGGCTCCAGGAAGCGTCCGCTGTTGGACGAGGGGCTGCTTTATTCTCCAGGGTCTGGCCAGCTGAGGGCTGGAGGAGAATTGGCATGGCATGGTGAATAGGCCTCCAGGGAGGCCCCTTTGCGGGTCTGGGGAGTTGGAGTCTGGTCCTAGCCTTGCCACGCCGTCCCCCGAGTCAGTCTTCCCATCTGTAAAGTGGGGAGGTGAAAAGCTGCTCTCCTACACAAGACTAGGGCAGGGTGGGAATTTTTTCCCCCTCCCCACAATCTCAGAAGGTTTTAGCTTCCTTCTTGTCTCTTCCTAGGCTGAGCTTAACCTACTGGGGGTAAACACCTCTGGGAAGTCTTCCTCTTAACCCCACCTCACCCCCAACAGTCCCTGCCCGCCTACACTGGAGCAGGATCCGCGAAACACGGGTCACGGTTTTCCTGGATGGGGCAGAGACAAGGTGCACTGTGTGCTCCACTGAGCTCCCACCCAGGCCTCGGGGCCTCCTGGTGGTGGCGGCACCCACTTATCTGCCAGGCCCTGTGCCCGGCGCCTTGCTTTCACGCGTTATCTCATTTTATCTACACCTCCCCCTGCCTCGTGGCTGCCAGCTGGGGTGCACCATGCAGGGATGCCACTCACGGCCCTGAACCGAAGCTGGGGTCAGAATCAGAAGAGACGCGAGTCCTAATTCGGGGGCTGCCCGGCTGTGACTGGGGCCAAGGGCCTTGCCCTCCCCGAACCTGCTTCGAAGCCTTGAAAGTGGGAACATGAGCATTCACTGAATGGTTGGAGGATTACAGAGGGGATGTGTGTGGGGCTCAACATTAGTTCTCTGTCCTGCACCCTCAAGGCCAAGACCGCCCACCCTGGGAGCTCTCCTCCTCCCTCACTGCTCTGCAGAGGCAGCCAGCTCTCTGGAATTCTCCATCCTATGGGCAGCTCTACAGGCTGGACCGTGGCCGCTGCTGTTGGAAGTGAGTTCAGCACCTCTGGACAGGCCAGTGCGGCCCTTCCCAACCTGCCGACTCCCGCCCTGTCCTGCCCGCCCCTCCCCTGCTCTGCCCATGTGAAGGCGGTACCTCCTCCAACTCACATAGCAGGGAGGGCTGCCAGGTGCTTTGAAACACCATCCACACCCCTCAGGCAACCGGATCGGCCGTGGCCGGTGGAGATGACCAGAGCCAGGTCCAAAGTCCTAGAAGTCAGAGCAGGAAAGGACCCCAGAGATTCCGCACCTGATCTGCTCCCTCGTGTAAAGATGCAGAAACCAAGCAAAGAGGCTGGCTCCTTGGCCAAGGTCACACTGGGAGCCAGCGCTGAAGGGCCTTCCCTCTGCGGAGCCAGATCTTTTCCTCCTTTTCCATGAAGGGTAGAAAGGACCGTGAGGGGGATGCCCCCTAACCTCAGGCACTCTTGCAACCCCCGCTTACCTCGCTCATCCATTTTACCGCCCTGCCTTTGTCTGCTGCCCAGACAGCGACCGCCCCAAACACAGGGGGCTTCTGTCACTTGCCTTCCCACCTGGTGTCTGTCCCCCTTCTGATTACAGACAGACCCTCACTCGGCTTTGGGGAACCACCTCTCCTCTCCTATGAGGTCTGGGTGGGGTTGAGGCCCTGCCCTTCACTAGCCCTCCAGGGCTCTTTATGGTTTTTTTTTTTTAACGTTTCCTTTTGACATAATTATAGACTCACAGGAAGCCGAGAGCTTTTTAAGAGCTTAGAAAATATTTGAGACCTGGAGAGAAAAACGTATTGGCTCCAAAATACTAAAACTGCAAAGCTGAAATGAATCCACCTTTACTGTGTTCAAGCTTAAAACCTGGTACTGGTAAAAATGGAAACATTTGGAAACAATTTTCTTGGGGTGGATTTTCTTACTTTAGAAACATGTCCAAGTCTTCCTAGAGGTTGGTCACTCCCACCTTAGATTCCGTAGCCAAATAATGGCTCAAACAAACGTGTAAAAATACTGTGGAGACGTATAGCAATGCCCCCCTCCCATATATTTAATGTGGGACTTACGGGAAGTGGGTGCATTTTATTGTTTTCTATAATGTGCCTGGGGACTGTGTATCAGGAGAGTTTGGGGGTGGCAAGTAACAAAAAATTCAACAGAAATCATTTAAAAAACTTAAAAAAATGTTTATTTACTTTTGAGAGAGAGAGAGAGACAGACAGAGGGCAAGTGGGGGAAGGGCAGAGAGAGAGACACACACACAGAATTGGAAGCAGGCTCCAGGCTCTGAGCCATCAGCACAGCCTCAGGAGCTATGAGGTCATGACCTGAGCCAAAGTCAGATGCTTAACTGACTGAGCCACCCAGGCGCCCCATCAACAGAAATCATTTTAAAATTAAGGGAAACTTTCCCATGACAAATCTGGAATGAGGAGATTTCCATGGCGGCTAATTTGGCGGCTCACTGAAATCGTCCCAGATCTGGGCTCTTGGGTGATCGTGGATATGGCTTCGGAGACCATCCTTGCACTTCTGTGCGGCCATAATCCAGGATTAGTCCTTGCCCCTGAGAGTCAGCTAAAGGATTTGGGGTAGACAGTCTTAACATCTGCAGAGTACTCTCAAATGAATCAATGAAAAAAAAGTAAAAATACCCAAAGGGGTGATGGAGCAAATCGGTCAGGTATTGGCAACTGGGACTCCAGGTGTGGGAGACATCGGAGTTCGTTATGCCCTTCCGGGACCATTTCTGATGGTTTGAAACTTCTCTAAACTAAAGCTTGGGAAGTCGAGGTGCCTGGGTGGCCCAGCATGGAGCCTGCTTGGGATTCTCTCTGCCCCTCTCCTGGTTGTGCTCTCTCTCTCAAAATAAATAAACATGAAAAAAACACATTTTTTCTGAATTAAAAGTTGGGGAAGGGCACCTGGTTGGCTCAGGCGAGCATCTGACTTCTACTCAAGTCATGATCTCCCGGTTTGTGAGTTAGAGCCCCACATTGGGCTCTCTGCTGTCATCACAGAGCCCCCTTGGGTTCCTCTGTTCCCCTCTCTCTCTCTGGCCCTCCCCAGGACATACTCGCTCTCTCTCTCAAAAATAAACATTAAAAAACAATAAAAATAAACCGTGGGGTGTATGAGATAATAAGAAATGTATGTTTGGTCTCTGACCTCAGGTCCTTCCAGTGTTCCTAAGAGCCTTGTAACTTCCTAAGGGATGAAAGTTCTGGGAACATCTTTTGTTTTAATATTTGGTCTTTGACTCAGGTTCCTGACACAGAGCTCCTAAGTCCCTTGGAATTTCCTGGGTCTTTGGTTCTAATGATGATTGGTGGGCTCCTGGGGAGGATCAAGCCATGGTTCGAAGCTTTGAACTTTGAGCCCATCCCTCATCATCCAATGAGAGAACAGGGAGAAACTGAAGATTGAGTTATGATCGATCACGTCTACGTGATGAGGCCTCCATAAAAAAAAATTGCTGAAATAGAGAGTTTGGGGAACTTCTGGGTTGGCGAAGACATCCACAGGCATACATCCCCCTAACTCCACGGGGACAGCAGCTCCTGCACCTGGGACCCTTCTGGACCTTGCCCTAGGCCATCCAGCCATTCCTCTGTATCTTTACATATCATTTATTATATAATAAACCCCTGAGTTTTGTGAGCTCTTACAGTCAATTACTGAATCTGAGAAAGGGCTTTGGGAACTTCCAATTTATAGCCAGTCGGCCAGAAGCGCAGATGAAACCTGGGACTTGCTAGTGGCATCTGATAGGGGTGGGAAGGGAATCTCATGGGAATGAGCTCTTATCCTGTGGAGTCTGCACTAACTCTGGGTACTGCCAGACTTGAACTGAATTCTAGGACACCCAGTTGGTGTCCACAGAAGACTACAGACTTACTTGGTGACACGTTTGGTGTCAGAAGTGTTCTGTGGGAAGAGGAAACAGTTTTCCCTTTTAGGTGGTGTCGGAAAAGTGGGATTTGCTGGGACTGCCCAGGCTCATGGAAACGTGTGGTTTGGGAAGAGAAAGGAAGGGCAGGGACGAGGAACCTTTGATTCCCGGGGAGCCGAGCAGCCACGTGGCAGCTGTGGTGAACCGAGTTACTCATGGCAAAAGTTACTCGTGGAATTTAGAGATGACTCCAGCTCTCGGGGGTTTGATTTACTGGACACATAAGGAAATGCAGGGGGAAAAGCCCCCACAGAGACCATCCCTTGGTTGGGGGTCATCTGTAATGGTGAAAATGAATCCCCCGAGGGCTAGGTGGGAAAGTGATGCTCGCCCAAGCTCAGATGTCGGTGAGTCTGAGCTTCCGCCACTAGCCTCACAGCCCCCTCCAAAGGAAAACGTTGTGCGGAGTCACTACAAAGTCCCTCTAAGGCCTGTGGTCACCCAGAAGGTTGTCAGTAGGGCAGGAGGAAGGGAAGTCAGGAACTAGGAAACTATGGACACCAGGGAGACCCAGTCGGAAGGAGGTGTTTGGTTTTGTGGATTGGTGTCCTCAGCTTCCTGAAATATTAACTGGGAATCCAGGTGAAGGGCATATGTATGCTTATTGTGCTATTCTTGCACGTTTTCTGTTGGTTTCAAACTTTTCTGGGGACGCCCGGGTGGCTCAGTTGGTTAAGCGTCTAACTCTTGATTTTGGCTCAGGTCATGACCTCCCTATTGATGAGATCAAGCCCCGTGTGGGGCTCTGCGTGGACAGCACGGAGCCTGCTTGGGATTCTCTCTCTCTTAAAATAAATAAACACTTAAACAATCCAAACTTTTTTTTCTGAATTAAAAAAGTTGGGGAAGGGGCGCCTGGCTGGCTCAGTTGGTGGAGCATGTGACTCAGGGTTGTGGGTTTGAGCCCCATGTTGGCTTTAGAGATTCCTTAAAAATAACATCTTTAAAATAAAATTAAAATTGGGGCACCTGCGTGGCTCAGTCGGTTAAGCGTCCAGCTCTTGACTGCAGCTCAGGTCATGATCTCATGGCTGGTGAGTTCCAGCCCCACATGAGGCTCTGTGCTGACAGTGTGGAGCCTGCTTGGGATTCTCTCTCTCCCTCTCTGCCCCTCCCCCTCTCACTCTGTCTCTCAGAAATAAACTTTTAAAAATAAATATTTTGTTCTTTTCAAAATATTTATTTGAGAGAGAGAGAGAGAGAGAGAGAGAGAGACAGAGAGAGAGAGAGAGAGGGAGAGAGAGGGTAAGTGGGGGAGGGGCAGAGAGAGAGGGAGAGAGGGAGACAGAGGATCAGAAGCAGGCTCTGAGCCGACAGCAGAGAACCGGACGCCAGGCTCGGGAACCCTGAGATCATGACCGACTGAGCCACCCAGGCTGGCCCAACAGTGTCCCTCTTTAAGAGTGGGGCAAACATTCCCAGGATCTCCCGACAGGCCTCTCCTCGTGTCTTATTGGTCATAAGTGTACACCAGGTGGGGGGGGGGGGCAGAATCAAATAACCATGATTGGCTTAGACTCAAGCTTTAAATCAATCAAGAGTCACTTTCTGGGACCGGGATGCCTCTTCCCTTCTGATTCACCTGCTGCCAAGTGCTCCGCTCTAGGAAATCGGCTTTCTGTCCACAAGGCCGGTGGGGAGGGGCTGCTAGGTCCAAGAGCGAGGTCAGGGAGGTGGACACTCCTTGGCGGGGGGTGACACATGCCCCAGGCTGGCCAGGAACTCTGCTCTGGCCCCTTGGGCGCAGGTTCTGAGATGGGGATGTGGCCTCAGCCGGGCCGGGGAGAGTCTGTCCCAGGATGTGGGTGGGATGAGGCAGTACAGCGTAGGGGGATGCACCGGAGGAAGCTGGAGCACCCCGGTGGGAACAGCTAGTGAACCCCCTTGTGCCTTAGCCAGGCCGAGCTGAGTTCCGGTCACAGCCATAAGTCTCCGCGAGGGAAAATGGGCTCTGACTTCATGATGGCAGCCAGGCTCAGTCAGCACTTTCTCTTCCCCAGAAGAACCACACTGGAGAGCATCGCCCAGACCTCACAGTCCCAACCCCCTCGCTTCACACAGGAGGAAACAGGCTGAGCAGGAAGGTCTTGCGCAAGCTCAGGAGTAAATCCGAGACAGGCCAGGAGCAGTGATGACATCGACGACATCGATGACACCGGTGACAGTCAGGCTGGGAGCAGTCCTGTCACCTCCCTAGGGGCAGCCCCTGGGCGGCTCACCGCAGGGCAGTCACAACAGCACCCCAGGTGGGAGGGGTGCCTGAAGGCGGGTGGGGTGAGCGTGCACCATCTCACCCCAGCTCCCAGAGAGCCAGGGCTTCCTTCCCCTTGGGTCTCTGCAGAGAGGGCGCTGTGGTCCCCTGAAATCAGCTAGCACGAGTTCAAATCCTGCCCCAAGAAATCACGCTTTACAGATGCGTGCCATTGTGTAAGTTAACACCGCATTTCTGATCCTCATTCCCCAAGAGGTCACTTGGGATGAGTCATACAAGCTGGAGTTTTCTGAAGACCCAGCGAGGCATCAAGTGCTACTGGGTTCAGGTAGGACCACGCACAGAAAACGCTCTGCGGGTGTGGTGGGGGGGAAGGCGCCTGGGTGGCCCAGTGGGTTAAGCAGCTGCCTCTTGGTTTCATTTCGACTCAGGGCATGACCTCAACAGTTCGGGAGTTTGAGCCCCATGGCAGGCTCTATGCTGATAGCACAAAGCCTGCTTAGGATTCCCCCTCTCCGTTTCCCTCGAAATGAAACAGTATATAAAAAAAGAAAGAAGAATGTGCCCCGGGACCGAGGTGGATCATCTCCCGTAGAGGGAAGGTTGCTGTGGCCCAGTTCTGTGGAGACCGGGCCCAGGCGGGGGGTCCTCCTCCTGCCCCGTGGCCCACACATCCTTGAAGCCACACAGACTGTCCCACGCGCACTTTATTAAGTACGGGAGGGCTGGTTACAATGGAGGCGAAGTGGTGGGAAGGCCCAGCCCCCACCCCCACCATCACTGGCACACGATAATAAATAAATAAATAATAAAGAAAGAGCTGGGGGTGGGCATGGGGAGAGGCGGCCCAGCAAACGCTGACAGCACGGGGAGGGACACAAAAGCCCCTCACCCCTGAGCTGTGACCGCCATCAACGCTGGACTGATATCAGTCCTGTCATCAGGAAGGGGTGGGGCTCTCCGCTACTGAAGCCCCCAGAGCCGCTGTTGGGCCCCTGGATCACAACGTCTGGGGGGGAGGGGTCTTTAGCACTTGGGACATTTATTGACAGAAATCTGGACCCCTCGCAAGTCCAGTCAGGTCCAGACTGGCGAGAGGCCGCTCTCTCAGACTTCTGGATTGTTCTCTGCAGAATCTAAGGGACCAATGAGTCATTATTACCTGGTGTTCTGATCCCTCTACCAAGGGCCTAGGACATGAAAGGGTCTTTGTCCCTTTGCCTTCTGACTGGTCTACTCTGCCTCTGGGGCCTCAAGGGTCATTGTTACTTAAGGTCCCAATTAAAGCCCTCAGGACTCATCCATGAGTCACTCTCACCTAGCCTTCTGATTGGTCCATCCAGGGCTTAGGACAGGAATGGCTGGTGGTTACCTAGACCTCTGATCGGGTCACTAGAGGGGCAGGTGGAGAGGTCTACAGCCCCAGGGAAGGAGTTGGAGATTAAGTGCTGGGGGTGAGAGGGGAATCTTCAGGGGCATCAAGGCCCAGATTTCAAAGAGGGGAGGTCACAAGGGAGGAGATAAGGCCACCTTGGCTGGGTCAGGCCAAGGCGAACTGGAAGGGGCAGCGGGACGGCTTCTGGAACAGCAAAGAGTGGCCAGCCACCACTGGGAGGGGACGTGAGGGCCTAAAACTTTCCCTGGGTCCCCAACCCCAACAGGCTGCAGGAAATGGGGCCAGGGAGCTGGCGGCTTCTTGGCCCATCGCCTCCATCCATGAGATCAGGGTGGAGGGCCTCGGTGGCCGGTCGGGTGGGCTCAGTCCTCCAACCCCTCCATCAAGTCCGCGATGCTCTCCACATAGTAATGGGGCACGAGGTCGTGCTGGCCAGACGCCAGGTAGGCCTGGGCCTCCTCCAGGCGGGAGACGCCTGTGAGCGTGAGCACGGTGGTCATGCCACAGCGGTGGCCGAAGAGGATGTCGGTCTCCAGGCGGTCACCCACCATGAGCGTGCGGGTGGGGTCCACGCTGAAGTGCTCGGTGATGCACTGGAACATGTAAGGGCTGGGCTTGCCCACCACCAGGGCCTGGCGGCCCGAGGCCGTCTCCACTGCAGCAGCCAGGCTCCCGGTGCCTGCAGGGAGATGGAGACGTGGTCAGTGCGGAGTGGCAGCCGGGAAGGCCATCCGGGCCCGGAAACGGACTCCAGGGAGGCAGCCTGGCAAGGGGGTTAAATTAGGCACTGAAAGGAGTCCGAGAGTTCTAAGTCTTAGCGTCGTGGTTAGGAGTACAGACTGCAACCAGACGCCTGGGTTCAGATTCCTATCCTCTCCACCCTTCTCAGGAAGGCCATTTCACCTCCCTGTGCCTCAGTTTCCCCATCCCTTAAATGGCACGGTAGAGGCTGAATGAGGGTAACTGGGCCTGGCTTAGTCACTCCCGTCTGAGGGCCGCTAGTTTAACCCGGCAGCTGTGTGCCTTTGGGCAAGCCACACGACCTCTCTGGGTGCTCTCGGAATCGCTGGTAAAGGAGGGTCCAAGTAATGCCTACATTCAACAGGTGCTGTGGGCACCGCAGGAGCAGGGGGTTTGGAAGCCGAAAAGTACCAAATAAACAGCAGTGTGGCTACTGCTACAGGAATGTGGGCTCCCGGCGCCAGGAACTGGCACGGCTCTTTTGGGAATGCAGCAGGGCACAGAATCGTTCGCACCTCTGCCCCAGTCAGCCTCGGCCGGGGAAGCGATCACGGGGACAGAAGTTCAAACTGGAGACAGAAAGCTACATGCTTGAAGATGTCCACGGCACCCGCGGACTATAATAAGCAAAACTGTGGACGCGCCCAAGTATTTAACAATAGGAGGACTGTTTAGGAAAGGGCAGCCCTGACTCCCGGCCTGGTACCGTCCTGCCCCACACAATGAGCCCACTGTGCCCATCCCACAGGCACAGATTTGTGCCAGACGGTTCTGCCGTCACACGGCCGTCCCTGAACAAAGGAAGATGATAATCAACAATTTACTGAGCATGTTCTAAAGTGCCGGGGGCTGCGCTGGGCGCTTGCGGAAACCCATTTCACAGATGAGAAAGCCGGTGCTCTGTGACACGGAGTTAACTTCTCCAGGGCTGCGCAGCTTAACAAGCGGCAGACAAAAAGGGTACGTGCTCAGGCACGTCTGACCCAGCCGCGTGCCGGCCTGGACTGCCTGGGGAGTGCCGAACGGTTCGCTTCCAGGAGTTCTGTGAGCTGCCTGTTAAAGCCACTGAGAAAAGTCACCGGATCTAAACTTCCAGTCCAATGAATTGTTTAAGACAAAGGGACGAGATTCTCCAAACTCCTTTCTTCCTAATTATTCTAGCATTCTCCACGCTCTTGAGATTGCTGACTTCGATCATGACGAAATGCTATATAAAATGCTATATAGGGGCGCCTGGGTGGCTCAGTCTGTTAAGCCTCCGACTTCGGCTCAGGTCAGATCTCACGTTCGTGGGTTCGAGCCCCGCGTCAGGCTCTGTGCTGACAGCTAGCTCAGAGCCTGGAGCCTGCTTCTGATTCTGTGTCTCCTTCTCTCTCTGACCCTCCCCCTCTCATGCTCTGTCTCTCTCTGTATCAAAAATAAATAAAATATTAAAAAAATGCTATATAATGGTGTGCACACATCTTCCCAGCCCCACGGTCAGCGACTTGATGTTGGTAGCTTGAAATTGGCTACGGTGGGAGGATGTGTGCCACAGAAACTGGGGAATGCTATACATCGATTTATGGTATAATAATTTATGGTATCGTAATACCATACGGTATCGATCAAGCCCCTCCCCAGTCATTAAACAATCGTCAGTCCGCCACTGGGCTGACCTCGACCGCTCTGGGCCTCCTCTCTCCCTTCACAGAGGATGACATTCGGAGGAGTGAAGCCAAAGTTACAGAATGGCAGAGCGGGCCCCCAGCGAGGAGGAACTTCCCCAGTGTCACAGGACCAGGGCACTCCTGGCAGATTCTCCCTGACATCTGACCTAGAACTTGCTTGCTTTCCTGAGAGCCGGGCAGGGAAGAAAAGCCATGTGCCCCCTTGGTTAGCAAGTCCTTCTGGGATGGGAAGGGGCTCAACTGAGTCACCCCCAAAGTGTTTTTCTCGGCTTGAGATGGGTCTCGGCTGTCAGCGACTTCCTCTCCCACCAGGACAGGGCTGATCGCCCTTAGCCACTGTCACATCCCACTTTATCCACTCAGCCAGTATTTACCGAGGCCCAACTACCGGCCAGGCACTCCGCTAGGCACTGGGCATGGAGCAGCGAACGCAGCAAGGATCCCTACCGTAGGGGAGTGAGCGTCCTAGCAGGGGGGCAACCGTGAACGGAGAGCTCTGTCCTCAGACTACCATTGTCCCATTTCATTTCCCATCCTGTCCTCCAAGGCTGTCACGTGTCTTAGTGGTGACATAGTCCTAAGGCAGCAGGCATTTCTATTTGCCAGTTCAAGTGGCTGCCATGTGGCAAGAAGGTAAACACACATTTCAGAGACCCACATGGGAAGGGGGGGGGGACTTGCATTATTTCCGATTGTATGCATGACGGGGGCCTTTATTAATATTTGTTTATACCACTGTTTCGTTCAGTTGTGTACAAACCTGACAGGGGTGTTACAGTTAAGCCTCTGCTTCCCCCTCTAGGTCGTGGGAACGATCAACAGGGCCAGTGTCACACCACCCTTCCTGAGTCCTAGAGGACCTCTAAACCCAGTCTTAGCCTGGACTCTGAGCCTCCAGGGAGAAACTCACTGTTCATAGCACGGCCCAGGTGGCCAGCAGGGAGGGAATGAGAGAGATCTGTCCCCACCTTCAACCTCCTGACTTGTAATGACTTGTCCACATGCCCTCACCACTATCAGCTTCTGCTATCGTCTGGTCTGGGCTGATTCAAACCCTCCAAGATGTACGATCCCTCTGTCTGCTCCTGCCTCCTCTGAAGGCCTGAATATCCAGAAGACAGCAGGAAACAGTGCCTTGGATGGGGGTGGGCTGGGGGGCGGGGTGGCCACAAGAGCCAAGTTCAGGTCTTCCAGATCTTGGGCAGTTCACTTCCCCTGTCTTAGCCTCAGTGTCTTTAACTGAGAAATGGGACAGTAACTCCCATCCCCAGAGTAATTTAGAAACTACGTAAGAACAAATAGCAAGGCGCTCTGTGAAGCTCTGTGCTAACGGGAGAGGGCTCTGGATGCAACCCACCCCATCTGAGCACCTACTATGTGCCAGGCACCCGCCCTGACCACGCTCCCTTGGAGAGATTATGTAATTTAAGATTACAGAGCCCGGGGTCAAACTCCATCCACCTCTAATGCTCCCTGCACACCCGCCTACAACCTGCCGCTGCCAGTGGTGTCCCCACCGCCCAACGAGGGGGACAATCCTCCCAGGCTTTGTTCCCAACTCTCCGACCTCACCCCGATGGCGGGTGGGACAAAATGACAGGAGTCCCTGAGGCGGGTTCAGTAAGGCTAGGGCTGGGGGTCGAGGGCCTGGATTCCGCCCGCAACCCCTTGAACTGTAATGGGCCTCAGTTTCCTCATCTGTCAAACGGAAACCCTGCTACGGGCCCTCGAATGGTGGTCGTTTCAATTACCAGAGGTGGCCACGAAAAGGCTCTCCTAGACTCCCCCAGGGCGGGAACCGCCCTCGCATCTCTCCCGTTCCCCGCCTGTCACCTGGAGCCACCCCTCCTTCCTCGCCCCTCTCCCCACGGCGCGGAGGTGAGCGCGCAGATCGCCGCCTCGCCCGTCTCCCCCGCCAGCCCCGCGCGCTCACCGGGGGTCCGGCTGCCATCGCTGAGCGGGTGCCACGGGTCGCGGTCGGTGGCCACGAGCAGGCAGTCGGGGTCGCGCAGGTGCGCGCACGCCTCGCTCAGCTTGGCGAAGGAGAAGTGCTCGTCGTAGCCCACGAGCACGGCGCGCACGCGCCGGGCCGCGCCCGGGTCCTCGCCGGGGTCCCCCGCCAGGCGCAGCCCCGCGGCGCGCAGCTCGGCGCGCAGCCCCTCGCCGCCCAGCACGAACACGACGCCCGGCACTTCCGGCGGCCCGAGCAGGCGCTGGCGCAGCAAGCGCGCGGCGCACAGCGCGGAGCTGAAGAGCTGCTCGGCGCGCAGCCCCCCGAAGCCGAGGCGCGCGAAGCGGAGAGCCAGCTCGGGCCGCGCGCGCCGGCTGTTGTTGCTCACGAACAGCGCCGCCTTGCCGGCCCGCGCCAGCCGCTCCAGCAGCTCCGGGGCGCCCGGCACGGCGCGCTCGCCGTTCCACAGCACCCCGTCGCAGTCGAACAGGACCCCCTGCGTCCGGCCCAGCACGTCGCGCAGGGCCGCGCCGCGCAGCCGCTCGCAGCGCGCCATGCAGCCGGCTGGCCGCCCGCACGCCCGCACGCCGCCCCTCTCTCCCTCGGCGGGCACGGCGCGCCCGCCCGCAGCCCGCCCCCTTTCCCGTAACCGCCAATCGGCACGCGGGAAGGGCCGGGGGGGCGGAGTCGCGGCCTGGGCCGCGGACCAATGGGGGCAAGGACCTCTGAGAGGAGCGAGACTCCTCGCTAACCGAGCCAGGAGAATGGGGTGAATCGCGGCCGCGGCCGAGGGGAGGGGACCAATGAAGACCTAGCCTGGTCCTTCGCCTCTACCCCCAGCTCTGCTAGGCCAGTTGCCGCGGAGTTTCACCCCCGACTGGCCTTTGAAAGGATAGACTGACGTTCTTCTCGGCCAATAAAGAGTTACGGATAGAAAATCTGGAGCGAAGAGTGGCGCTTCCGTTCCCCAGCCAATCAGAAGCTTAAGAGGGGTGGTTGCTAGGAGGAAACCAGATGCTAAGGGGGATGTTGCCTTTGGGTCAGAACTCCTCGCCCTCTGAACCATGGCCGCTCCGGTTGTGAGCAAAGTCCGGAGAAGCTTGTGGGTATGATAGGAGACAGGCGCTTAGTGTCTTCTCGAGCGCTGGGGCCCTTGGCCTAAACCGGTCGTTCTCGAGGCTGGCTGGTAGAGTACCCTGGGGAACATGTATTTTGAGATTTAATTTACATACAAGTAAGATGTGCAGCTCTTACATGTAAGGCTCGGTGACTTTGACAAGTGCTTTTTAAAAATACCAAAGCGAGGCAGCACCCCAGAGATCCTGACTTAATTGGGTGGGGCCCGAGACATTTTTTTTTTTTTTTAAATGACATCGTGGTTGTCCTGCGAGGCCAGGATGGAGAGGCACTGGGTCACTAGAGGAGAGGCTGGCTGCTAGAGGGAGCCTGATACCAAGCACCCCGGGGAGACAAGGAGCCAGAGCCACAGTAGCCAGTTGCTTGGGGGCAGGGATGGTTTGACTTAGCTGCCTCAGTCTCCCCTGGGGAAGGCACGTGTCAAAATTCCAAGTTGTCTGCCAACCTCTGAGAAGGTTCTGAAGACCCGACCTCCAGGAGCAAAGGGGGCTCCAAAGACCTGGGAAAAACCACATCCTGTCACCCCTCTCTGAGGTTCAGACAATCTGTTCCCCACGACTCTGGCCTTTTGCTCCTGTCTTAGGTAGTCTCCTTAGCTTGGAATGTTCTTCCTTCTCCCCCTTTTCACCTGGTCAACTCCTAAAAGACCCCTCTTGGAATCACCTCTTCCACGAAGCCTTCCTGTGCCCTCCACCCACAAACACATGAGTCTGGGTTATAGGGTCAGCCCCTCACTGGTTTAACATGGGCTCCGAGTGCCCTCACACTTGATTCTGATCGTCGGCTCTCCTGCCTGTCTGTTCCCGGGAGCTCCCTGGGAGTCGGGCTGAGTCAGGGTCCTGGCTCAAGATGCAGCACGGGGCAGCCTCAGTGGTTTGCAGACGGATCCAACCGTGCTCTGTGAGGGAGCCTTTCCTCCCTCATCTGAGAACACCAGGGGGTGGGGGGCTTGACATCCACAGCAGCCAATGCTTATAGGGCCCTTCTGTGTGCAAGGGTGGCACTTTGGTCTTTACAGGAATGTCCCATCCTCAGAACAGCGCTCCTTGGGGTGGAAATTGCTGTACTGGTTCCTGGATGGGGAAACTGGAACCCTAGGCTCGCTTTCTGAGCCTCAGTCTCTGTAACCTGTAAAAGGTAATGGGATTCGTTTCCCTGGGAGAGGATTCAATGGAAACCATGCACGGAAAAGCAGTGTATAGCCCAGAGTGAGAGCTCAGACGCTGGCTCTTATTATTTCAGACAGGAAGAGAAAGAAAGGAGGCAAAGAACAGGAAATATCTTCCCCTTTATGAAAGTGGCTTCTTTATTTGGAGGGCAGAAAAAAAAAAAACCCCAACTATCATTTGGGCAGCTGCTCCAGTTTTGTCCAAAATAATTTATTTACCAGCCTTACAAAAAATATGTTGGCGAGAGAAAAATAAAAGTCCTGTCGGAGCAGGCAGGCCCCTCCTTCCTTCCGGCAGCTCCCTTGGGACCCTGCCAGAGAGCCAGAGAGCTGGGAGTCGGGTGAGGGACCCCCCAAGCCCAGTGCGGATTCAGGAGGAAAAGGTCTGGACGTGGAGGACTATCCGGAGTCCTCCTTGCCATGGGGGCCGACCCAGCGGGCACCGAGGCACTTGTAGGCAGAGGCTGGAAGCCCCCACCCCTGGGAAGGGCGAGCGCTGTGTGCAGGGCAGACAGGTGGGAGGGAGGAGGTGCTGAGGGCGGTGTTGGAGGAACCGCCCAGCTCAGTCGGTCTCGGAGGCCAGGCTCCTGGGCCGCGGTTGAGGGGGGATGGCCGGTAGAGTGGAGGCCCCACCCACAACCTCAGAGGCCCCGCCCTCCTCTGTGGCCACGCCCAGATCCACCGGCACAGGTGCGTTCAGAGAGACTGCACTGGGGGAGGCAGGCCCGGGAGAAGCCGGGCTGGGAGAGGCTGGTGAACGCCGGCTCTGGCGTCGGGCGGGCTGAGGGGGGTTGGGGGGCAATGGGGGTGGCACCGTGGGGGCCCGGAGGCTGCTGCCTACCAGACGGCGGGGCAGAGCCTGGGGGGTCACAGGGCTGCCAGATCCAGGGGGCGGGGGTGGGGCTGGAGGGGAGGAACGTGTGCTGGAGACCTGTGGGGGCGGCATGGTGGGCCGGGCTGGCGCTGGGCGCTTCGCTGTGGAGGAACGACAGGGGCAGTTAGGCATCCACGTCGCCTGCGGCAAATCCCCCAAGCTCCAGGCCACCTCAGGACCTTTGTATCTGCCATTCCTTCTGCCGGGAACACGATTTCCACGGCTGGCCACTCATCACCTAGGCCTCTCTCTGTGTCCCTTCACCCTCTCGGCTAGAACACCCCTTCCCCTGCCCTGCTCCAGTTACTGTCATATTTTCCTGTTGTATTTTCTTCGCGGGACCTGCTGCCCTCCGAAATGACCACGTCCGTTTTTATTTTGCTTGACTCCCTAGCTGGAACGTAAAAGAGGCTGGCTCGCCCAGTGCTGGGCACAGATAAGGGTCTCTCTCACCTCTCAGGAGCCACCAGAGCCGCCTACCCAGGTTTTCAGAGGTCCTGCTGCCCGGTTCCCATCTCATGAGGCGGCTGACGCTAGGCCTAGCCCTGCCTCCACCCACTGTGGGCTTTGGGCAAATCACCTGTCCTCCTTGGGGCCTCAGTTTCCTTATCGTTGAGGTGGAATGAAAGCCTGGACCCCCCCCCCCCAACCGAGGGCTGACACAAAGACCTTCAGGGACTTGAGGTGCTGTGCTCTGGTGAACAGACATCCCACTTGCCCCCATCCAAGAATGGTGGCTGGATGCCTCCTCCTCCAGGAAGGTCCCTGTGTGACCTGTCCACCCCATGCTGGTCCAGGGAGTCCTGGAGCTGCTTCCGCTACTCCTGGCTCTACACTGTACCCCCAGGGAGAAAACTCCAGGGCCTCCTTGGCTGGCTGGGCCCTCCCATGTCCTGATCACTGCCAGTCATTCCTCATCTGAGCCCTTGTGCCTTCTCACCTGCTGGGCTTTATGCCAAGTTAACAGGTGAGTGCACCTAAGGGGCTCAGAGGAGCCCTGAGTTGTCTCTACCACCAGCCCAACAACCTTTTCAAGCCTCCATTCCACCTCTTCTCTCTGATCTCTGGACTTCTGGAGGGGCTAGACTCCACAGCCCCCGGATGCTCATGATGGCTAATCTTTATAGAGCGCTTACGGGGTGCTGCCTACCTGCCAGGCAGTACCATTTAATTTGCCAAACAGCCCTGCAGGGTAGGTGTGGTTACTGTTTCATTACACGGAGGAGGACGCTGACGGGGCAGACAGGTGAAGTCACCTGCCCTGGGATCTGAACCCAGAGCGTCAAGCAGCAAAGCTAGACTCATAGCCACTGGAGTCCCGGCCTCCCCCGCTGTCTGAAAACACAAGAGTCTGGTCGCCCAGCACCCCCTTGCCTGCCCTCCCACCCCGGCCGGGGCCAACTTACTCTTCCGAGCCATGTCCTCCACCGGCGTGGCTGCCTCTGAGGGGCTCCTACTGACCTTGGGAGAGGCTGGTCTGGGGGGTGCCTCAGACTCTGTCCTGTGAAAGAAGGCGAAGGTCAGGGTCAGGCTTGGCCATCTCCTGGAAGTCTGGAATCTTGGGGAGACTCCCAAGGCAACAGGCTGAGTTTGGGTCCTTTCAGGACTTGTCCCCTGTCCTCCCCGCCCCCCCCACCCCGAGAAGATGCTTCTGGCATTGGCCAGAGTTTGTGTCCACTGAGCCCCTGGCTTCCATGTGACACTGTGACGGTGGGTCCCCATGGGCCAGGATGGCAGGCAGAAAGCAGGGCCTCAGCCCTCAGCCTCCACGTGACGTTCGCTGAATGTTCCAGCCACTAGAAGCCAGAGAACGGACAAGAAACAGAATGGGAGGCCGTGGCTCGTTCCTGGTTTCCTCCAGGCCTCTGCTCAGTTGTCTCCTCCTTAGGGAGGCTTTCCCGATCCCCCGACTAGAGCAGCTCCCCACTCCCTCCTCCTAACTTGCTCTTTTCTCCTATAAGGGCACGTCTCACTGCCTGAAAGTCCCCATTTATCGGTGTACTTGTCGGCTCTCTCTCCCGGGCCCTAGGAAAGCAAGCTCTAAGGGCAGCATCTGTCTGGTTTGCTCATCTGAGGAAGGTCAAGGTTTGGCTGTGGGATGAGGGAATGATGCCTGCTTCGTATGGAGACAACGTGGTACCACGGGCATCTGAAGGATGAGCGAGAGGACTGGAAGGTATTTATCAATTCCAGCTGACCCGCTCCCTAGTTCCCTAAATCCCCAGGGCCTGAAACAGCGCCTGGCACATAGGAGGTGCTCAGTAAACAGCCATATGATGAGCGAGGGGACACAATGGAGGCTGAGAGGAATTCGACCCCATCCACTCCACATGAGGAATCCTGGTATTTGGGATGGAAAATACAATAATTACATTTCCTAAGACGCTGTTGGAAGCCCGGAAATCGAGCCTCAAGCTGGATATCTTGGGGCGGAGATGGGGGTCCTTCATTTCCGTCAGTCCTTACCTTTCCTTGGAAGCCGCTGAGGCCGGGGCAGGGGCTGGTGTGGGCATAGGGATCATTAGAAGCCCCTCAGAGGCTGGCCTGCTGCTGACCTTGTCCTGGGGGCCAGGGGCCGAGAACAGGCCTGACACATTGAAGTTGATGTCTGCAGACAGAAGGAAGCAGGTCTTGGCTGCCCGAACCTCCACCAGCCTTCCTGCCTCAGACAGGGTCGGGGCTGCTTCCTGCGCCTGGTGCCCCCCCCCCCGCCCTGCCCAACATCATCTGGACCACGTATCACCTCTCTACTCCCACGTGAGCCTCACTACAAGCCCACGAGGCAGGCAGGATCACCCCCATTTTACAGATGAGCCCGTGAGGCTCAGAGCAGAGAAGCACTTTGCTCGAGGCCTTGTAATGATGCCGCCAGGGACGGAAGGTGCGTCTGGAGGGCACCCAGCTGGGCAGGGGAGGGCACAAAGGGACATGTTCACAGAGACAGGAGCTTCACCTCCAGGGAAGAGGGTGTCCGCGTTCTGTATCAGAGCCTCGACCACGCCCACCACCTGGATGGAGGACACCGAGGCTGCGTCCAGCTGGGCCTGGTCCCTGGGGCCGAAAAGGAGCGGAAGTGAGCCACCCATTTTGCGAACTTTTATGGACCCCCGTCTCTGTGTGGCCCGATCACATCGAATGCCTGTTCCCAGAAAGCTCAGTGAGCCCCAGTGGAGGGCAAATGTGTCACCCACATGCAAAGGCTCCCCTTCCTTCACCCACAAAAGGCATCGCTCGTCAGGGACTGTCCCCTTTTCCCCATAGTTCTCGGATCTAGGCTGCCTCTTCCAAGTAACTGTCCTCAGCCCGCGGATGACATCGTTTTGCCATCACAGCCAGGTGAGGTATAATGGCCCCTCACACAGCACGGCCCTCCACAGTTCATAATACATTTCTCCATTTTCTCATCTAATCCCCCAAGCAAATCCCCTCCGAGTTTGTATCGTTTCTCTCCAATTTACAGGTGAAGAAATGGAGCTCCAGGGGGTGAGCTTCCTGAGGCATTGGTGGAAGGTCGAGACGTGGGGTGAGAACTAAATCTCTGGGTTCCCAGCCTTCCAGGCGCCCCCCCACCACTATCACCCCGAATGCCGATCTCCAAAGCCCAGTGGGGTCCTTGCTCCCTTCGGCAGCCTTGAGGATAGGAGCTGCTCGACCAACTCCATGGATTGGGAAAACTGAGGCCCAGGGGGGAAAAATAAGCAGCAGATGGTCGGGGTGGGGACTGCCCTCTTCCCACAATCTGCGGCCCCTCACCCTTCTTTCTCGGGAGGCCACAGCAGGTTGGGCCCCAGGACGATGGCGATATTACTGGGCGTCATCTTATTCACCTCCTGCTCCTCTGCCAGCCGTGCCAGGAACTTCATCAGGTACCTGGGGAGGCAGAAGGTGGGCTTGGCCAGGGACAGGGCATCTTCGGCCCATGAACACCCACTGATGCCCCTGAGGCCTGAGAATTTCTCAGCCTGGGGTTTCCAAAGCGTGGCGAAGGTACCCCATGGAATGGTTTAAACAAATTAAAAAAAAATTTTTTTTAAATG
Organism: Mungos mungo; assembly: GCA_004023785.1. NCBI lineage: Eukaryota > Metazoa > Chordata > Mammalia > Carnivora > Herpestidae > Mungos > Mungos mungo. Next base: position 108,986 of record PISW01004231.1, on the reverse strand, counting down.
CATATTTATTTTTGAGAGAGAGAGACACACAACCTGTGAGCAAGGAAGCGGGCAGAGAGAGAGGGTGACACAGAATCTGAAGCAGACTTCGGGCTCTGAGCCATCAGCACAGAGCCTGATGCGGAGCTTGAACTCATGAACTGTGAGATCATGCCCTGAGCCGAAGTCAGAGGCTTAACTGACTGAGCCACCCAGGCGCCCCTAAACAATTTTTTAAAATGTTCTATTTATTAACTTTTGGAGAAACGGAGCACGAGCAGGTAAGGGGCAGACAGAGAGGAAGAGAGAGAGTCCCAAGCAGGCTCTGAGCTGCCAGCACAGAGCCAGACATGGGGCTCGATCCGACAAACTGTGAAATCGTGACCTGAGCAAGATCGAGAGTCAGACGCTCCCCCGACTGAACCACCCAGACGCCCCTAAAACTGTTTTAAGAGTTAAGTTAGCTGACCCGCTGAGCGCCACGTATGCGCCAGGCACTGAGCTAAGCTGCCAATCTCCCAGCCACCATGCGGGGCAGGGCCTGCTCTGCTCTGCCTTTTCCAGATGAGGGCACTGAGGCACAGAGTGGTCCAGTCACCTGCCTGGGACCACATGGTGGCAGCAGTAGGAATCTGAAGCCCGCTGGTGTGGCTTCAGAAGTTCGAGGTGTGTGTTTGGCTCAATGTCTAGTATGGAAAATAGGCCTAGAGCGTTTCGGCTGTGGTTTCAGAGATACGGCTTAGGACGAGGGGGTGGCCTTGGGCTCACCTGAGGTTGCTGAGGTTGTTTTGGGGTAGGCGGCCACAGGCTTCCTGGAGGGCCTCCAGCCTGGCTCCTGGCTCCTTCAGACTGGGGGTGGGGGGTGGGGAGAGACCTGGTGAGCCAGTCCAGGGCCCTAGGGCCCCACCTCTGCAGCACCGGCCTCCCCAGCCCCCCCAACCTCACCTGGCTGCCTTCATCCAATCGTCATAGAGGTCAAAGGTCATCAGGGGCTCTGGTAGCTCCCGCAGATAGGACTTGAGGGCACCTGAAGTGGTGGTGGTAGCGGGGGTGCCCTCAGACACAGCCCCCCATGCCCCCACCTCCACCCCCATGCCCAGCTTTCTCCCTCTGTTAGGAGCCAGGCCCTTGTTCACACTAACGTGTCTGGATCTGATCATTTCTTTGAGCCATGGGCCTTGGTGAGACAGTGGTCAAGGCTGGTGGACCTGTTCCCAGAAAACTGCGTACACTTCAGGGGACTCATCCTCATCACGGGGCCCCCTTTAAGGATCCCTATGTGCCCCGAGGTGGCTCCGCAGCAGATAATCAGGCCCTCACGCAAACTGTCACAGGAGCATTTCAGGCAGTTGCGGGGAAGGGACTGGGGGGGAAGGCCCTCCTCTGGGGCCCCTTGGGGCAGGCACCTGCCACGGCGTGGGGGTCGGAGGAGAACTCCTGCAGGCCACGCGGGTCCAAGGCCATGGTCTGCTTGAGGCGCTTGAGCACCGAGGCTCCGGCGGCCAGACGGAAGAGGCCCTGGGGTGCGAGAGGAAACGGGCGCGGGTCACAGAGGGGCTGCAGGGGAGGACACCCTGGCTGGGAGGCCCTGGCTCACTTGCTGGGCCTGTGTCCCCACCCGATCTGGTGGGTGGAGTGGGGACCACAGGGTGCACGGCCGCCTTCAACTCTCGAGGTCTAGGATTTGGCGCAAAGTGGGAAGTTCAGGAGCAGCGCGGAGAGTGGTGGGGAGACAGGCATCAGGCTGGGAGTGGAAGGGAGAAAGGAGGCCCAGCCCAAGCCTTGGAGGGCGCCTGGGTGGCTCAGTCGGTTAAGCATCCGGCTTCAACTCAAGTCATGATCTCACGGTTCGTGGGTTTGAGCCCCGTGTCAGGCTCTGTGCTAACAGCTAGCTCAGAGCCTGGGGCCTGTCTTTGGATTGTGTCTCCCTCTCTCTCTGACCCTCCCTTGCTCACACTGTCTCTCTCTCAAAATAAAAATAAAACATTAAAAAAAGCCCAGGTAGGTCCGTGAGTAGGTTCTGCCTCTAAGGGTCTGTCCTCAGGACAGGAGCCAAAAGACTAGTGCCCACAAGGTGCACAGGACGAATGAGGGCAGCGTGTGGCAGTGACTGCACAGGGGTCCCTGGCTTTATTGCCATCTTCTCGCATGCCACCGGGCACGCTGTCCTCCTGACCTCCATCTCTACCTTGCAAAATGGAGCTGGTGAAGGCTCCTTCCCAGGGCTTTGGGGATAACTAAATGGAGCAAGACGCAGAAAGGGTTTCCAGGGCAATGGCTACCCCATAAACATCGCCGAGTGGGTGATGGTGTCACTCTAGCAACAGGAGGCTGTGGCCTCACAGGGACCTTGTGCTGTAATGGCGGGATTACGGCACCAGCACCAGCAGCACGTGGGAGCTGTGGCGCATAGCAAGGGCCCCGGTGTCCCTTCCCGACCTTCCCCCCGTCCCCGGGTCCCCACCTCTTCCTTCATGCCCTCAGAAAGCAGCATCATGACGCAGGCCTCGATGGGCAGGGCGATGTCCCGGCCCAGCTCTTGCAGGTGGGTTCCCAGTGGCACCCCATACACCGTGAAGAAGGGAGCAGCTGTCATCGAGGGGGAGGGTTCTGCAGGGACAAGACAGATCAGCGGCCCGGGCCCCTCCCATCCCTGGGCAGCGAGGCCCTCCCCCCACCCCAGACATCCTCAAGGTCTCCTGACTCCTGCCCTGTTCCCCTTCATTCTATCCTCTACACAGGAGAGTGACCCCTCTATCACAAATCGAATCAGAAGGAATCTGCTCAGAACTCATCCAGGGCTCCCTACTGCCTCCCGGGATGGAGTGCAAGCATCTTAATGTGCCCTGAGCAGGACTGGGGGCAGGGGTGTGGGGCCCCACCCGCCTGTGTCCCCACCTGCTTGGCTGTGGTTCTCCCTCAGCTCAGCCAGGGCCGTGTCCAGCGAGCTCAGAGACTTGCGATGGTAATCAGCTTGAATCTCCATGAGCTGTGGGGACAAGGGGGCGCCCCCAGGGTGGGTCCGAAGAACACACCCCTCCCTCCCACATCTCGAAGGGGCCTCAGTGGCCCCTCGTGTCTGCCCCCGAGTTCCACTGGCTGGAGCCCTTTCTTGGACTCACGTGGATGAAGTAGTTGGCGTATGTGTCCTCCTTGGTGGCGAAGTGGTATAGGTCGGCCAAGTACTCGTCCTTGGGGACAGAAAGGGGAAGGCTCACACCCCTAGCTGGGAGGGAAAGCTGAGGCTAGAGGGGTTCATGACTTGTCCAAGCTATATGTGGAGGCCAGCTCTCCTCTGTCTGCTAAGGTTTGTACTTGGGGACAGCCCACAGGGGACCCCCCCCCGAACTCTTTTATATATATATTTGTTTGTTTGTTTAGAGAGAGGGAGAGAGACAGAGAGAGAGCACATGCAGGCAATGGGCAGAGAGAGAGAGAGAGAGGGAGGGGGAGAGAGAGAGAGAGAGCACATGCAGGCAATGGGCAGAGAGAGAGAGAGAGAGGGAGGGGGAGAGAGAGAGAGAGAGCACATGCAGGCAATGGGCAGAGAGAAAGAGAGAGGGAGGAAGAGAAAGAGAGAGGGAGGGGGGAGAGGGAGAGAGAGAGAGAGAGAGAGAGAGAGAGAGAGAGAATCCCAAGCAGGCTCTGCACTGTCAGGGCAGAGCCTGATGCAGGGCTTGAACTCACAAACTGCAAGATCATGACCTGAGCCGAAATCAAGGGTCAGACACTTAACCAACTGAGCCACCCAGGCTCCTGAGGGGCTTACAGCCTCTAGTCCTCATCTCTGTGCCTCATACCCCAAGCACGGTGGCTTGTTATTCACCAGTCATTCATCTGCTCATTCAGCAAACACACCAAGACCCTGGTGAGCAGACCAAGTCCCCACCTCTGGGGAATGACGTGTACGGTATAGACACCAGAGGCTACAAGGTAGTGGCAGAGTACACACAGCTTGGAGGTTGGCCGCCTGGAGTCAAATCCTGGCTCTGTGGCTTCCCAGCTGTGTGGCCTTGGGTGAGCCTGTGACCTCTCCGGGCATCAGTTTCCTCAACTGTGAAATGGGGTCAGCACCTGCCCTTGCCACCCCCTCCCGTCCGGGGAACTCCAAGGGCCCGCTCACCTTGCACTGCTCCACCTTCTTCTTCAGCTCCTCCTCCTCCTCCTTCAGCGTCTCCACCTTGGTGGCCATGGCCGTGTGGCTGTAACTGCCGGGGCCACCACCCAGGCCCTGACCGCTGCTCGAGTTCTTAGCTGCCTGAGTGAGCCTGGCAATGATTCCAAGGTGAGGTGGTCACTGTCCCCATTGCGTGTCCAGAGCCAAGTGTTCCTTCCATATGCCTGACCACCCGAGATTCTGGGCATTTATGGATGAACGTCCCAGAGCCCCGCTTGCCCTGGGGCCTCCGCCTGGCCTGGGCCTTAACTGCTCAGGGGCTCCCCCTGGTGGTGGGCTTGGTGATCGCGGGCACCCAGCTCCGGAGCAGAGGGTGGGGGCGTCCCTCTGTCCCGGGAACTTGGAGGATCACTGATGGCTATCCCAGACTCTGGGGCCACCCCAGCTCACAAAAGCATGTGCACATACATTGTTCAGAGAGGAACTCTTACGTGTATCCTCACCATGTGTTCCTAAAGACCAGATGTGCGCACAAGTACACACACTGTACCCAGTGGGCCCTGCGGTTCTGCGGCCGCCTCTATGGGCTATCTAGACCCCACCCAGGACCATGGCTCCCACCTGCTCTTTAAGGTGTTCCAGTCAGACACCAGCTTCTGCAGGCTTTTCTTGTGCTTGAGGATGACAGGCAGCTCCTCCTGGGGGCAGGTATGGGAGGGAGGGGGTCAACGGGTTGGGAAGGCAGGAGGTGGGGCTGGGGATGGGAGGCGGGCGGAAGGAGGCGGGCAGAAGGAGGGGGCAGGGGGCAGGTCACCTCACTCAGCCTGCTGAGCGGCTGCAGGACATCCCTCTCCAGGGTCATCTCGAACTCAGCCAGAATTCGGGCCAGCTGATTCTGAATGGCACAGCTCATCTCTAAGGCCTTCCTGTGGATACAGCACCGGTGGACCCAGCACCCCTCCACCAGCTCTTCACCCCCAGCCGGAAACACTTGATGGGGCCTCCTCCCTCCCTACCACCCCCTGCCCCTTCTATCTGTCCTTCATCTTGGCTGAGCCAACACCATCCCAGACCTGGCCGCTGGCGCCCCCCCCCCCTGCCCCCCACAGCTCAAGACACTACCCCCATCCTGGTCAGCCCTCCCTCACCTGGAACCCTCCCAGCCCAGAGTCCACCCCACCCCCACCCCCTGCCTTGGGATCTCCGTGTGAGGGCTGGGGGGCCGGTCCTGCTCACCCCATGCTAGAATCAGGGTCCAGCTCCTTGAAGCTCTCGGCCATTGTGGTAGACAGAGCCATGAGAGGGAGCTTCTTCTGTTGGAAGGGCAGGTAGGCTATGAGCCTGTGTCCCCGTGGGGCCTCCCTCCACCCCCCCAAGCACACGGCAGCCTCCTTGGCTCTGCCCCACGGAGGCACTGGGTGTGGACAGGGCAAGATGGACACGGGGAGGGCCGCAGTCTTAGGTAGGAGTGGAGACAGGATGATGACGAGCATGGTGGGGTGACCTCTCCCTGTGGCCATGGCCCCCCTACCCCACCCCATCAGGGGTGCCCTTTTCCCCCTCCCAGAAACCAACCAACAGGGCAGGAGGGAACGACCAAGTACCCTCACACACTAGAAAACTAAGAGCGGAAGGCATGGCACTTGCCCACAGTGACAAGGTTGGAGGGAGAATGGAGGTACTAGAACACCCTGGGAGCCGGGACCTTCCCCCGCCCCCGGGCGTGTGTGGCTGGACTTAGTCACTGCCGGGCTCAAAACCCTCCCACTTAGAGTTTCTAGGAGTACCAGCTCGGGCCGGAAAGACCGGGAATCAAATCTCAGTTTTGCCACTTACTAGCTGTGTGACCTTAAGACTTTACCTCTCTGACTTCATTTCCTCATCTGTACAAAGTGCTAATAAAGGCAGCCTCCTCCTAGGGAGGTGTCAGTCACCAGCAATTAAGTGAGGCAAAGCCATTAACACATCTTAGCAACAGGCGAGCAGGAATCAGTCTATAAATGCTGGCTGTTGATTAATACCAGCGAGCATTAAGATCTGCTCAACTGCCACTTCCTCCAGGAAGCCTTCACACACTGCCTCACTTCAGAGGGCCCCCTCTGCTCGGCTCTACTCTGGGGGCCAACCGACTCTGCTCTGGGGGCCAAGTGGACAGAGAAGTTCAGGTGCTGTCAGAGGCGTTTTGATGGCTTAGGGGATTGGTGCAGATGGGGGCAAGGTCAAAAAGGGATGGGAAGCAGATAGAGCCTTATCAGTACCTTGCCTGAGGGGTCTAGGGGACAGAGCCGGTTGGACCCTCTTGGTGCCACAGGCTCGGACTAGGAGGGAGACCCCAGCCCCGACCTCCCTCTCCCATCGGACAGAGGTGTCCCGTCCAAGCCCCTCCTCCCGGGGACCCCCACTTACCACCCGCTTGTCCATGTCTGCCCCACTCTGGCCTTGCAGACAGGCCTGCAGCCGTTTGTGGACATTGTGGGCCGCCCTCTTGGCAGGCTCCAGCCTCTGCTCCACCTGCATGCGGGGGGGGGGGGGCTCTGGGTTTACGGATCAGGCAGGTGGTTGTCCCCCCACCCCCCACTGCCCTGTTCCTTCCCAGAGCAGGACCACCTTTCTCTTCCCTCCTACTGGAGACCCCATGGCCAACGGCTTGGGCAGTGACTCAACCCGGCCCCCCAAATGGCGTCCTCGCGGGGCCCTCTGCTGACAGCTTGTGCGGGCCTGCCCTGCCACCCGCGGCCGGCCCAGGCACATACCTGCTGCAGGTCCTCCCCCAGGAACTCGGCAGTCTCTGGGGTGCTGTGGGGGAGGGAGGAGCTTGTGCTGAGGTGGCCCGGGTTAGGAAACCCCCTGCCTCCCCCTGCCCCTCAACGGGGCACCTGGACCCCAACTGTTTCCCAGTGCCCCTCCTCTGGGAGGCCACCCTGGGTGGCCCGCCTGCCTGCCTCATCCCAGTCGGAGCACATTCCGTGGGGGCGGGAATAGGATACATGGCTTTTTCCTCCTCCACCCAGGGCTGTGTCCTGAGGGACAGGGCGGATGAAACTCAAGGCAGCGGGGTTGGGAAGCCACCCCAGGGCCCAGCCTCTGTGTTCTGCTGACCCTGGGGAGAAGGAGGCCAGGGTGGCCCCAAGAATGGGAAGTGGGCGAGCTCACACTCCTGGGCTGTCAGTCACATAGGACTCTGGACTGGGGTGGTCGGCAGGGCCTGGGTCCCTGTCCAGGGACACACCGGATGCTGAGGCCTGGAGCAAGGGGGCCCGACTGCCCATGCTCACACAGGCATCAGCAGAGTGGAAGGCTAGAGCCAGGTCTCCAGACACCCAGTCCCCTCCCCTGGGCCCAGAGAATGGGAAACTCCCAACACAGGGGGAAGAGGGGAGAGGACAGGCCCTGGGTGCTCCCCAAGCTTCTGGCTTCCACCCCACCGGCTCGGGGGTGGGGGTGAGAATGGAGGCCCAGGGATATTTCCACCTGAGGCTGGGAAAAGCAGAAGCAGGAGAGAGAAGCTGGAGGCCTTGGGGCTTGGTGGGCGGTGGGATGGGGGGAAGAGGCACACTGCAGGACAATGCAGGCCCCTCCCCCCTCCCCAGCGGGACCTAATCTCCTCCCCTCCCCCCGAGGTCTGGGGCCCTGATCGCCCCTCCCCCCTTCCCCAGGCAACCAGAGACAGTTAGCTGTCCCCATTGTACAGAAGGGACAAGTGAGGCCAGGGAGGATCATCTGCTCCAGAGGCTAATGGAGGCAGAGAAGACCCAGCATCCTTGATCTTCCCTGCACTCTGCTCCAATCAGGGGTGGGGGTGCCCCTTTCCCCAAAGGGCCTAGCCCTCCGGCTCCGGCCCGGGAGGTGGGGATGGCAATTCAGAGAGGAGGGAGAAAGAGCGGGACTCTGGCCAGTCAGAGGGTGGCTGTCCAGCCGTCCCCGCCCCCCTCCCCTTTACCCCCTAGGGTCCGGGGCGGGGGTGGGGAGGTGGGGTGGTGAGCTCGGGGCTGGGAAGGCGCGAGTTGACACTCACCGTCCCAAGCTGCCCGTCTGGGCCAGCTGCCGCATGCGATGCAGCTGCCTCTTCATCATCTTGGGCGCAGGCTGGGGGCCGCAGGGTCACGGTGGGGGGCGAGGGCCCGGCAGCCCCCGGCCCGGCCTGCCTGCGCCCGCAGTGTCGCTCTCTCCCCGGATGGGTGGGCGGCGCTCTCCGCTTCCTGGGCCAGCCGTGCTCCGGCGGCCGCTCGCTCCCTCCTCCTCCGCGCGCGGCTCCGCCCCCAGCCCCCAGGTCACTCCTCTCTCCAAGTTTGTTTTCTCGCTCGTCCCCGGCTTCCGGGCCCCCCGCAGGCGCCCGAGCCGGTCCCCGCGATTGTCGGGGCGGACCGCCTCCCGACCGTCCACAGGTTGTGTGGCGGCCCCGCCCCCGCCCCCGCCCCGCCCCTGCCCGGTGGCGGGAAGCAGGTAAGCCGGCTCCTGCCACCCGAGGCCGGCCTCTGGGTTCCTGCCCCACCCGCAGGCCTGCGGGCCCTGGGCTGAAATAACTTTCATGCCCCTCTTTTTTTTTTTTTTTTTAAGTTTATGTATTTTTGAGAGAGAGAGAGAAAGAGACCGCACGAGAGGGGGAGGAGCAGAGAGAGAGATGGCTGATGGCGCAGAGCCTGAAGCAGGGGCTCGTTGCCACAGACCCCGAGATCTTGACCTGAGCCGAAATCAAGAGTCCAACGCTCAATGAACTGAGCCACCCAGGCGCCCGCTTTCTCAGTCCTCTTCAAGGAGGAAGAGAGTTCCACGCTGAGGAGGCAGAGGCCAAGGACAGGCCTCTCCAACCTGTATTGGCCCATCTGGGCCTGCCCAGGGAGGCTGCCCTGGACTGCGTCTCCAAAGGATTTCCTGGCTACCTTGAGCTAAAGGTGACTCCTGCCTTCTTCCCTACTGGAGGCTGGCCAGGGACTTTGGCTTTTCTGGGGCCACCTTGCCGCTTTGTGCCCTTGGACAAGTCTCGGGAACTCTGCCTGGACTTGCTGTCTTTACTGGCCTGATGGGCCGGCGGTCCCGGGCCTGCCCATTCCAGAGAGTGGACAATATAACTCTGCCTGTCCCATTTGTCCCTTTAAGGGGGTTCCCTTCCCTCGGGATCAGCTCCCTCACACCCTGCTCACTCCCAGCCTCAGCACAGTTCCCTCCATCTGCAAAGCCCTTTCTTCCAGCAAATGTTTTCAATCCTTGCCCTTCCTCTCCGAAGGCAGTGATGTGAGTGCTGCTCTGAGCCCCCAAACTCAGCCCTCCGCCCAAAACAAAGCTGGGCATACAGTATGTGCTCCAGAACTGTAAGTTAATACAGGATGAGAGATTTGGGGCAACAGGAGGCTTTCCTTACTCTGAAGCCCTGGACCCTCTCAGGCATCAGGGGCCCCAGGGCTAGGGGGAAGAGGGGGGAGGGGCATAAGGTAGAGTCCGGCCACGCCCATTGCACTTTGCTTTGTTGGGTTTTAACTTGGTTTGAGGATTACTTGAGCACCCTCTGTGGGTGGGTGGGCAGACTGGGTACTTGGGGAGGGCAAGACCTTGGCCTCAGATACAGGGCCTGGCACACAGTGAGCGCTTGCCAGACGCTGGCTGCTACTCCTCCAATCCCTGAAGGGATCTATTGGAGTCCAGTGTAGACCTGGCTTTTTTTTTTTTTAAATTTTTTACATTTATTTATTTTTGATAGAGAGAGACAGTGTGATCAGGGGAGGGGCAGAGAGAGAGACGGAGACACAGATCCGATGCAGGCTCCAGTCTCCGAGCTGTCAGCACAGAACCCGACACGGGGCTTGAACCCACGAACCGTGAGATCATGACCTGAGTCAAAGTCGGACACTTAACCGACTGAGCCACTCCGGCACCCCTAGACCTGGCTTCTTAAGATGTAGGGCTGGGATTTGCAAAGTCTGGGTTCTAGTCCTGACATTTGCCCCTTTGTCACTGACCCGATCCTAGAACATTGCGGTGGCTCTGTTTCCCCCATCTGTGCAATGGGCAGAGCCTACTGTGTGCACAATTAGGAAACGGACGACTCCTAAGCCAACAGCTTGACACCAGGCGCCACAGATTTACCATGTGGGAGACCTTGGGGCTACATGGTGTCCCCACCCAGTTGCAGCCCTGCCTCCTGGAGCACACTGGGCTTGGGCTTGTCCACTTCCCCAGCTGTTCCGAAGGTCCCTGAGGGCAAGGTCTGGCGGCTACCTAACCCCCTGCCACCGCCCCCCACCGCCCCCACGTTTGTTTGCCCAGTCCTGAGCCCCAGCTCAGGCCTGCAGAGGGGCCAGGATACGTGGGCTGTAGAAGCAGCAGCTGGAAACCAGCGCGGCCATATAATCAGCCCAGTGGAGGTCTGGGCCTCCCGGCCGGGCTCCAGGCTCCCCTCCAGTCTGACCCAGGGGCTCTTCTCCGTCTGGCCTGGGTGGAGCTGCTGTGTCTCTTGGCTGGGTGGGGATTATATTTTAGGATATATTTAAGCTTGAGCACACTGGGATGCTGAATCCTAAAGGGTTGGGAGCCCCAAAGGTTGGGTCATCGGCTGTTCCTTCGAAGGATGTTGTAATCAGAGACTTTTGGACTCTGACTCTTAATCAGTGAAGGTGGAGATTGTAGTTTTAGGACTGCAGATGCGGAAGGGGGCGCTTTGGAGGTCACCAGCCAGCCCCTTCTCTGATCACAAGACCTTTTCACACTGCGTTGCGAGGGCTTGTAGACTTGGCTGGCTCTCCTCTGCGCATGCCGGATCCTCTATGGCCTAGCAATGGGCCACGGTCACAGGAGCCCAATAGACAGGGCTGACTTGAATGGCAAGTGGAGACATTGCATCAATGGGCACTTATTTCCTACCCAGAGACAGCTAGAACAGAGCTTGTGTGTGTGGTCAAAGCCGGCCAGCTGGGCTCAGCCTCGAACTAGCCAGTGACCTCGGGCGAGGTAGCTGACCTGAGCCTCAGTGCCCTTGGTGAAATGAGGACGAGAGCATGTACCTGACAGGTTGTCGTGAGGACTAGATGGGTTCCTAGGTGACACTGCTTCTAACAGGCCCTGCTTTCTCTTAGTCGACCTGCAAAGTCTGGAATGAAAAGGCCCTAATCGCCCCCTAAGTGTGTCCTGCTGCCTTCTTGGGGACAATGGCACCCATTGTCATGTCATTTAGCACATCCTCCAGTGAGGTCGGTATTGTCATCCCCATTTTACAGGGGAGAAGACCAAAACTCCTGCCCAGGGTCCCAAGCTGGTTAAGCAGGCAGAGGCCGGATTAGAAAGCAGATCCGACAGACTTCAAAGCCCCCAGGCGCCCTCCTGCTGTGCCAGATGGCCCGAGCCAAGCAGGATGTGGGCAGGGAGGCTGGTGGCTGGGCAGCGGCACCGAGGGTGAGGGCGAGGCCATGGTAGCAGAGGGTCAGCTGTGGGTCTGCCCTTCAGACACTTGGACAAATTGCTCATTTGCGGTCAATGCCATGCTGGGTGGAGGCTTCTGCCCAGAGCACCAGGCCCGTGGTATGGCGTCCGGGGATCCGAAAACCCCCCTGCTTTCTCCAGCCAGAAGGAAGCCCTAGGGTGGGGCCGAGGCAGGGGGACAGCCCTGGAGAGCCTGTGCCCTTAACCCTGACTCCAGATGACCGCAGCCTTGGAGGGCTGTGGAGGGCCTGGGGGTGGAGTGGTACCTCACGGGGCTGCCTGTTGGACTTGGGCCCTAATGTGTGCCTTCAGGCCTCAGTTTTCCATCATTGCAGGTGGCTCTGAGGACGGAGGGACTGTCAGGCTGGGCCTTGGGCGGGCTCCTGTGTCCTCCGCCTGTGCGGACACGGCGGGGCGGGGACAGCAGGATGGCAGCAGGCACAGCTTCTCGTGGGCTGCGGTTGCCGAAAAAGAACCCCTAAACGAGCTGCTGCTGTATCCAGCCGCGTGAATGGAAGTGAAAGTGTGGCTTCAAGGTCTGGGAAGTCCCACTGCTCCTGAGGTGGGGGTGGGGGGACCCTTTGAGAGACAGAGGACTCTCCTTCCCTGTTCACCCTGGTCTGGCCCAAGCCCTCCAGAGGCCCCGGGTCTCCTGTGCGGTGAGTGCTCCGGTCCGCCGGTGGAGTCCACACGCACCATCCGGGAATGGCTCCTCCACGGACTGGCGGCTGAGGGCCACCTCCCACGGTCAGACTGCACCCCAAGCACCTCAGCCAGATGCGGGGCGTCTGTGCCCCTCAGGCCCACCTCCCTCCCAGCTCTGTGGCCTGAGGTGCTGAGCTCCTGGCTCATAGGTTCCATGCCAGCCGGTGGGCTGACCGCGGGGCTATGTCCGGTGCCAGGGCTGCTCAGAAAAGCCTATGGGGCGGCAGACAGGTGGATGGTCAGGCAAAAGGGAGGGGGGCAGGGCCGAAAGAGGAAAGGGGTATCCCTGTCCCTGGTGCATCTGGGTCACTCCAGGCCAACAGCCTGGGGAACCCCTATGCTCAAGGATGCTTCAGAAGGCCCTGGCGGGGCTTGCGGCTCACGGGGCCCCTCCCCACTATCAAAAAGGAACCTAAAGGGGGTGCCTGGGTAGCTCAGCTGGTTGAGCATCCGGCTCTTGGTTTCAGCTTGGGTCACCATCTCTAGGTTCATGGGTTCGAGAGCCACATGGGGCTCTGCGCTGACAGCGTGGAGCCTGCTTGGGATTCTCCCTCTCGGACCCTCCCCTGCTTGCACTCTTTTTGTCAAAAAATGCATTTGAAAAATTAAAAGAAAATTTTGTTAAAAGAAAGAAAGAAAAGGCACTGAAAGCCCAGAGATGTGAGCACCTTACTCAAAATCTCACAGCCAGCCAGGGACCCCGCTGAGAGCAGGCCCAGACTCCCAGCTGGAAGCTGCACACAGTCCCACCCCAACCTGCAGTCCTTCCACACGTGGGACGAGATCGTACTCCAGGTGGTGCCCCTGGGACGTCAGGGTGGCGTTATGGGGGGTAACGTTTCATTCCGAAGAACCTTCCTACGGAGAGGAACCTTCCAACGAGACGCAGCCGTCCAGCGACCTCACAAGTGTCCTCGCAGTCTGGCCTGGTGGGGAGGGGAACGGGAACAGGCACTGTGGCTGGGGGTGCAGAGGGGTCAGGGCGTCTGGAAGCCTCGCTGTTGGGGGAGCCCACTCCATAGAGATCTGCGCTGCTGTGACACTCTCCCCCCGCGCATCCCGGGAGGCCGGGCACGGAGAAACACGCCTCACTTGCTCGACGGCAAGAAGCGCCCAGGCTGGGGAGCGGGCGTGCTGGGCTCTGGGAAAACCAGTGGGCCAGGCTGTTCTGGACGCGTCCCGGTAGGATCCGGGGGAAGCACAAGGTTAGGCAAAATGAAAGGGGCTTTTCAACGCAGGGCTTTTCATCCCATCATCTGCTGTGGAGCAGAAATGGCAGGTGGCCTTGCCCAGACTTTGCTAAATTGGAACCGGGTCCGGTGGAGGAGCACGCAGGGCTGGCCCCGCAGCACACAGCGCACACGCGTGCCACACGGCAGTGCCCAGGCCTAGCCCTGCCTTGCTCTGCTCTCTCAGCAGCCTGGCTCAGCCGTGCGCCCTGCGCCTGGACCGGAGCCTCCAGGGGAGGAGAGAACTCTGCTCCCACCAAGGGTAAGTGTGCCGCAGCTGGGACTGGCAGGGGGCCTGGTCAGCATCCCGGGGGGGCCTCTCTAGTCACCAGCTGCAGTTAGCGCCCTGCTTCCTGGGAGCGGCCTCTGGGGAAGGCCTGAAGCCGAGGCGAGGCCCTCCGGGGCGGCCCTGCCTCGCAGTCATGTGTGCAGGGCTGAGCAGCAGCAGGAGGAAGCTGTGAGCAACAGGGGGGGTGGGGGTGGTGGGCTCCCACTCAGCAGCTGGGGCTCCTGGCTGGTCTGAGCGGCCGCTCACTTCCAGCTGGGACGCTCTGGGCCTGCCGGGCCCTCTCCGGTGACTCAGCACCGCCACAGGCCCCCAAGCGGGGCCTCTTCCGGTGAAGGGCTCAGGGCTGGTGAGGAGAGGAACTGCGGCCTGATCTCCACAGACGGAGCTGTAGAGGTCTACAGGGCAGCCCCGGGGACCCCCCCCGACCCCGGCCTCCCGGACCCCCATCGCCCTCCACCTCAGAAGGGCCAGGAGAGCAGGTGGTCCAGGAAAAAGGGTGTTTTATTTCCATAAATACTCCTGCTCTCACTCACACACGGACCCCACTCTGCCCACAGACAGATGGACGGGGCAAGCCGCCCACAGGAGGCCCCAGCAGAGGCCGGGGACTGAAGGAGACGTACTTGAGAACCCCGGTGGCCCTGAGGGACCCCTGCTGGGGCCACCCGACTCTGGTGTGACCTTCGGGCCAGCAGTCACAGCCCCCACAGCCCCTCAGGAGGCCTGATGGCAAAGGGGGGGCGGGCAGGTGGAGCGAAAGCCCCACGAGGAGTGGGGCACAGGTGGGGCTCCCCTAGCCGGGCCCCCTGAGATGGTGACCGCAGGGCCACTGAGAAAGGAAAGCGAAGAGAGTCAAACCACACAGCATAGAGTGCAAAGAGCCGGGGGTGCAGAAGTCACCCCCCCTCCCCAGTCACCCGGTTCCGATGGAGGAGGCCTGAGCTGGTTCTCACTCCAGCAGGGCCCCCGAGTTATGGCTGGGCCTTCCCATAAGGCATAAGAGACGGGTGGGCTTGGCCCCACCCCAGGCTGGGGTCAGGGCCAGGCCCGAGGTCCTGGCCCCTGCCCGACAGCCACGCTTCTCCCCTTTGACCCCGAAACCTTCCAGGGCCAGGCGGCCGTTCCCTGCTCCAGGCCCTGTGGCCAAGGTCCCCAGCAGTGCAAACCCAGGCCTAGACTCAGGCCAGGTTCACCTCCGCAGGAGAGGAGGCAAGCAAGGAGAGGGCCACAGGGGTGAGGGGAGAAGCAGCACCAGGCCCAGGGGGTTGCCATGGGAACACAGGGTGTTCTAGGCCACCACAGCCTCCCACCCAGGCTAGGCAGTGGCCAGTCCTGCTCCCCCCTCCTCTCCCCAGCCCCTCCCTGTTCTAGAGGCTTCCCCAGGTCTCAGGTGGGGGGAACTGGTCCACATCCCCCATCTCGTTGTAGGTCTGGTCGCCCATGGTGAAGAGAAGCTTGTAGCGGAGGCGAACCTTCTCCTGAGGCAGAGACAGCAAAGGCGGGGGGTCAGAGGGAGAAGAGGCTGCCCCCGCCCCACAGCAGCGCACGGTCATGGCCGGGCCCCTCACCTTCTGGGGGTTGGCAAGGAGCAGGACCTGGGTGATAGCCGAGGGGTGGACGATGGGGTTGAACGCCGGCAGCTCCGTGCCTGAGGGTGGCTGCAGCTTCACTTTCATGACCTGCGGACAGTCAGGCGGGACGGGGTCCAGCTACGCTCCCCAGCTTCCTGTCCTCATCCTGAGGGACCAGGCCCAGTCTGCCGGCCAGCTCCTTTGCGGGCCAGCGGCTCCGTCCTTGGGCTCCCTTCTTCCCCACCCCCCCCACCAGCTGGCTCCCCACCCGGCCCCAAGTCACCCTGAGAGGAAGGAGGCACGCTCCTGTCACCTTGGGGACGGCTGACTGGAAAACGATGTTGCGAATGGGCTGGGGGGCGGTGCTCAGCATGGAAACCACCACCACCAGCACGTCGGAGCGTCCGGGCAGCGGGTCTCGGGCAAAGTGGAAGAGGACCCGGAAGCCATGCTGGTCATACACCGTCACTGGCAGGATACTGCCTGGCAGGGGTAAGGGCAGGGGGCAATGGGCGGTGCCAGGCCTGAGCCCAAGCACATCCCACCGGCTCCCAGCAGCTGCTTGCGGCCCTGCTGGGAAGGAGCAGATGAATCCACAGACTTGGGTCCTTGCCTTCACCCAGGGCAGCGGTGGGGCCGGATGTAGACACCTACACCCTGGGCCGAGTTACGGCTGGCCCCGTGGCTCCTTCCTGGAGCGCTGAGTGAAGGCCTACGGTGAGCTGGGGTCCATCTCTCACCGCAGGACTCGCAGACAGTCACGCTGGTGTTCAGGGCACTGCTAGCCACTTCCTGGGGACACTGAAGGGGCGACATCCTAGGCCAACGTGCATTCACAAGATGGACCAGGCCGCAAAGACCAGCCAGTCTTCATCTGTCTAGTGGTCCCTAGCGCTCCTGAGCAGGAGCAGCTCAGACCTGGACCTACATCCTTATCCTGGCTTGGTTTCGTGGCCTTGGAGAGACCCGGAACCTCTATGTCCTGGACCTGCGTCCTGGGGAGGGAGCACCCGGCAGCCAGTCTGAGGAGTCCTCGTGCCTGTGGAGGCCTGGACCGTGCACAGCACTCTGCCCTCCAGCTGGGACAGACGGAGCACGGGGGCCCGGGAGGGGCTAGTGTCTGGCCCAGAGCTCCTTCCTGGGGTCAGGCAGTGGCACGGGCTCCCTGTGGGACAACTGGCACTCGGGGGGGGGGGGGGGGGGGGGGGGGGGGGGGGGGGGAGGATGCTCCAGGTGATGTGCTGACTAGGCCCAGCCCGGACCCGCTTGCGCCCCCAGCCCACTCACTGGGTTTGATGGACTCCAGCGGCACGGTGATGTTGGCCAGCGACAGCTCGGTGGTCGTGGGCTGCCGCGGGGGCCCAGGGGGCTCGGGGGACGCCGCGTGGAGGAGGCCGGCGGCACCGGAGCTGGGTGGGCTGCAGTTGCTCTTGCTCTGTAGGTCCCGGAGTGTGAGCCGAGGGGTGGGCTGCTGCTTCTCCCTTGTTGGGGGATGTGGCATTGGGGGGGGTGACTCTTCAGTGGCCGAGAGGTCAGGGGCACAGGGAGGGCTAGGCTTCCTGGCTGTCCCTGATGGCCGGCTTGGACGCCTCCCCGTCTCTCTGGCCGGGGTCTCCTCTCCTTGGAACGGGCAGCTCCTGCTCCCCCCGCCGTACCCTGCCCCCACCCAGTGGGACACAGCTACCCTTCCTCCCATCACCTCTGCACCCCGTGGGATGGGCCCTGTGCCTGCCTCGGGCCCTGCTGCCCCCCTCAAGACCAGTGCAGTGCTTGGCACATGGCTGGTCTGCTGCTAGCAAGAATTGCTCACAGGAGTGAGCGGGCACCGGGCCTCTCGCTGCGGGGTCTGGGGAAGCCCGGAAGCTGATGCTGGTAGGGGCACTCCCCCCCCTTCCCAGTCAGGCTGCGCCCTCACCACCGCACTTGCTGGGACTCGGGGGGCAGGGACTGCTGCAGAAGGGTCTTCCCCAGGAGGTCCAGGTCATCCAGACCACTGCTCGCCGGCAGAGGCATCTGTGCGGGGGTCTGGCTGTCCGTGCTGGGGACGCGAGGCGGGGCGGGGGGTTCTGCGCTATCAGAAGACTGTTGGGAACACAAAGCACGAAGGTGGGTGGGGCGGTGCTGTAGAGGGGTCAGGGTCGCCTGGCGCTGCTGCCGTGGGGCCCCTGCCTCTCCTTGGAGGTGACATCTGGGAGAGCAGCAGCAGGGAAGGGGACAATGTTCCCCACTTGTGGGCAGGCCTGGCCTGGGGTCTACTCTAGGGACCTTAAAATCACCGCCAAGAGAAAAAGAATGGGAACCTCATCTCAATGCTAAGACTCGCAAGGGGAGTGCATGGATGTCAGGCGAGAACGCCTTGCCTCCCCCACCCGGGCCTCCCAACCAGGATGGGAGCCTCAGCCCTAGGGGGGCCTCTGTCGCATGGCCCTCTGTCTTCACTGCCTGCTGCAGGCTGCCTGTCGCAGCCACCCTGCCTCAGGATGGGTCATGCTGGCTCTGGGCCCTCCTACCTGGAAGCTATTCCATCCGGCGCCATCCAGGCTTGGGCCCGAAGGGGGTGTGGGATCGCTTAGGCCTGACAGGAAGCAAGACAGACGTAAAGGAGCTGGAGGTCTTCAGAAGCAAGGGAGAGGGGGTCGGTGGGGGCTGCATGCTGGCCTGGGGTCCCTGCCTCCTGCCCTCCTCCTGCATCGCCCCAAGAGGCTCAGCTCAGAGGGCAAAAGGCACTTTCGGAGGGAGCCACAGCAGAGAAGCAGGACCCAAAGATCTCGGAGGTTTATTCCCACGCCCACTCCCGCGTCCTCTCCTACCACTCCAAAGCCACCTCCACTAGGGACAGCAGGACTTTTGTCTTTGTAGTCAGCCAGCACCGGGGCGCCCAGGGGTGGTGGCAGGAGGTACCCTGCACTCAGCCAACGACGGCCTCTGAGCATCAGAGAGCAGGCGGTGGCCCAGACCCCGAGCAGCCAGGCCGGGCGGGCTGCATGTCCCCGGGTGCACAGTGGCAGGCTCTAGAAGCCCTGTCTGCCCTGGCCGTGCCAACAGGGCTGGCCGGCTGGGGCTGAGGGCAGCCGTGGGCCCTCCGGATGGCTCCACTCATTAACCTGCCGACTCGGAGAGGGCAGACACCTGGTCTGACCTCTGTCCTGCCTGAAGCACACTCTCGGCCAAGGCCACCACAGGCTTTCCCTACAGAAGACAAGGTAGTCTGTTTCTAGCAAATTCTGAATTAGCGAGCTGCAGCCTGAAGGCAGGCACTGGCAAGGCACGGGAGGCTCACGATGCCGGGCCTCTTGCTCTGGGCACACCTCTCCGAGAGCAGGGACAGCAGCGGTGACGGCTGTCACACGCCCGGAAGTGTCAGGCACCTCAAGACGCGGGCCTCACTCGGTCCTCAAACAATCCTGATGAGTGGGTGTGGGGCTGCCGTTCCTCTTTCAGGGTCGAGGAAGTGGACACGCAGGGTGGTGAAGTCACCTGCCCAAGGCCACATGGCTGGCAAGAGCATGACCTCATTGCTGGAGTCTGAACATGACTGCC
Source organism: Mungos mungo (assembly GCA_004023785.1). NCBI lineage: Eukaryota > Metazoa > Chordata > Mammalia > Carnivora > Herpestidae > Mungos > Mungos mungo. The sequence goes on along the minus strand of PISW01004231.1, from coordinate 90,146 downwards.
ACTTGGCTGTGTGACCTCAGGCTAGTGACCACCTCCCTGTGCCTCATCTGTAAGACTGAGGGGGCTGTCACGGGTAATAAAGGAGACTGATGTGATAGAGGGCCTCAACAGCGGCGGACGCGGACGGGAAGTCCCTGCTGCCTGCCCCACCCCCACCCTTCACCCTTCCTGCCACAAAGAGCCGGTTAGGACAAGCCCCCTCTGTGGTCCCAGGGCTTCCTCTATTTCCCCCGAGGGGGGCGGGTGCTGCCGGCACTTCTGGTTCCTGTTCCCACATTTCCTTTCCCTTTGAGTCGAAACCAACGGATGCTGGAGGCTCGGGGCTCTGCTGAAGCAACGTGGGGCCAGGAAGTACGCAGCACTCCTTGCTTCGCCTGAGAAGGTGGCTGTGCCATAGCTGCTCGCTGGTGGGGCCGGGCCACACACACCGACTGCCCAGACCTCTGCCGGAGGCCACCCCCAGCTCGGAATGCCAAGGGGGCAGGCTAATGGCATGCATATGTGGGCCCACGGACACCCTGTGGTCACAGCCTCTTGGGGAGGGCGCCAGCTGCGGGGCCCAGAGGGGAACTCGTGCTGGTCTGCCGTCCCCTCATCCCTCAGGCTCCATTCCCAGTCCCTTATGTCCCTTTCCTGGCCGGGGAGCCGAGTCAGAGCAGCAGAGAGGCTCAGAGGAAGGCGTCAGAAGCTGAGTGCCTCATTCTAACCTGCATGGCCCCCACTTCGGGCACGTCACCTAGCCTTCCTAAGCCTTGGAAGCCTTCCTTTGGCATCTGGGAAGCAGGGATGCTGGGGGTACCCACTCCTGTGCAGGGGGGCGGGTGGTCTGCGATCGCAGTGGTGAGGGAGGCCGCTGGCCCGGGGCACGGGCACACCAGTGCCTCTTCCAGTCCATCAGGGTTGGCTTTTACCTCCGAACTGGTTCAAGGGAACGCAGTCGAACTCCTGGCTTCCAAGGCAGCGCCTCAACGTGACTTTCGAGATTCTTTTGACAGAGCGCAGCCTTTTTTTTTTTTTTAAAACAACTTCAGGGCCCCTGTGGAGAGGCTGTTCCCATGTTCTCCGGCTTGCAGCTCTCAGAGGGGGCTGGGCCAGAAGCCGGAATCCTGAGAACTGCCTGGTCGGCTGGGTGCCCCCTGCGTGCGCCCCACGCGTGTGCCTGGTTCCCAGAGGACTCGTAGTCCGGACCAGCGTGAGGCGTGGCTTCCTGGAGCTTCAAGAGCTGCAGGGCCAGGGTTCTCCCCCTCTGCCCCTCTCCCTCACAGCAGGTGGGAAAACCATCTGCTCCCAGTTCTAGGCTCTAAACTGCCGCAGGGACATCTCGCCAGTTTTCCCTCAGGCCCCCAGAGTCCGGGCACGGTGGGGTTAGCAGAGGTTGGTTCAGAGACTGGCCAGCCTCACCCTCTGACTGGAAGACCTTGTAGATTCCTGGACTTCCCTGAGCCTCAGCCTCCCAGGCTGTGAAATGGGCCTAGCACTCACACCACCCTCCATGGGACTCGCGGGATCCGGGCTGCATCACAGGCTGCAGGCATCACCTCCACCTGCAGCCGGCCCGCCCTCCTCTGGGCCCGGCCCCATCCTCACCCAGAGACATGAGCTCATCGTCAAGCAGGGAGACGGAGGTGCTAGGCTGCTCGGGGCTGGCCGGGTCACCAGGGCGGGTGGGCATGACTGGGTAGGTGGCGCCCGTGGGGGGCAGATCCAGGCCTGAGAGGTCCAGCAGGGCTGAGGTGCTCCCTGGGTGAGGGGGGGAAAGGAGAGTCAGGCCCATCTTGGGTGGAGGCCACTCAGACTCCTGGAGGCTGGCCCGCTGCCCCCCACCCCTCACAGCCCTCCTTGGCCATGCTGCCGTGCCCCCGAAATCTGCCATCAGGCCCCTTCTCTAGCTCCTCGGGGCCAGAATCTATTTGCTCCTTCCCTCTACTTGGCCAACTGCCTCCCATCCTGGGAAGCCTCACTTCCCCACTGCTCCGTCTGCGGTAGCCCGCCCCCACCGCTCCCCAACTGGGCCCATCCGAACCCTTGCCGTGGGTCCCCAGGGCTGTCGCTCTGCCCTTACTGGGGCCGAGCCTGCCACGTTCATGTGTCAAACCCTCCCTCCTACCTTCCGATGAGGAAACTAAGCCTGAAAGGTGCCATCCAGCCCCGCACACCAGGTGCCAGATTTATCAAACTAAAGAAAGGCCTTCCTTCTTCTACAAGTCCTTGCCAAGCCCTGGCTCCCTCCCCCTCTGCCCCATGTGGACGTCCTCTCCCGGCAGCGGCAGCCCTGGCACAGTCTCCCCCCAGCTCTCTCCCCGGGGCCACCCCTGTGACGGCAGCCTGGGCCCTGTGCCGCTGGTGCCTGGTGGCCCCCCCGCTCCTCACCGGGGACGGAGCCCGCCGCAGCCTCGCCGTTGACCTCCTCGCCCCTCACCAGCTGCTTGTACAGGTTGATCACCTGGGTGAGGTTGTCGTTGGCCTGTAGGATCTCGGCTGGAACGGGCGGGAGGAGGGGAGAGACGAGGCTGAGGGAATCCGGGGGCCTCTGGGGGGGAGGGAGCACCCTGCGTCTATCGCAGCCCTGGTGAGCGGATGGGGCCGGGGGGCGTCCCGTCTGCTCGCCTCACTCAGACCTCCTGCCGCCCGCCCTTGTCCACCGTCCCCACCACACTGAACACGGTGGCACGCTCTGGCCTCAGCCTTCACCCTGGCTCTGCCGCCGGGGTGGCCCTTGTGTCCCTGCGAGGCCTTCCTAGGCCTTCCCTCAGCCCCACCCCCCAGTCCCCTCACCCCCGCCTGCCGTTCTCCACGTCACTGACCCCCACCTGACAAATAGTCCCTGCTCACCGCCTGTCAAGCTCCGTCAATGATAGGGCTTTTGTTGATTACTTTAAAAAAACTTTTTAATGTGTTATTTATTTTTGAGAGAGAGAGACAGCGTGAGCAGGGGAGGGTCAGAGAGACAGGGAGACACAGAATCTGAGATAGGCTCCAGGCTCTGAGCTGTCAGCACAGAGCCCGATGCGGGGCTCGAACCCACAAACCGTGAGATCATGACCTGAGCCAAAGTCGGACGCTCAACCGACTGAGCCACCCAGGTGCCCTGATTACTTTTTTTAAAAAAGATTTTGTTTTTGGTAATCTCTATGCCCAATGTGGGGCTCGAACTTACAACCTCGAGATCCAGAGTTGCATGCTCTTACTGACTGAGCCAGCCAGGCGCCCCTGGGTTTTGTTGATTTTAATCACTACCGTATCCTCAGCAGAGCTTGGCACAAACTAGGCCCTTTCCAATACTATCCCCTCAGGGGCCAGGGCTTGGAGGGGTCTGGGCAGCAACTGCCTTGGGCAGGGACCAGGCCGCACGCAGTGGCCTCCCAGTGAATCAGGGGCTGAGGTGGTACCCAGACTGCTGCCCAGAGACTCTGGCTCATGTGATGGCAGAGAGGAAGGATGAGAACCCGGTAGGTGGCCGTGACCCGAGTCATAGGGCCCGGAATTGTTGAGGCCTCAGTTTCTAGCCTTTACCAGGGAGTCCTGGTCCACTGTGGCTCTGCCTCCATTATGCTCTGTGATCTGGGCAAGTCCCTTCCCTCCCAGAGCCCCAGCTGTGAAATGGGGACAGTCCTCCCCCTTTCAGCTGGTTCAGCTTGGGGGCAGTAAATGAAGCGCTTGAGTAGGGGCTTGGCCTATAGGATCTTATGCTCTCCGCTTCCTCAACGTGGAGAAACCCAAGGTCAGGGCTGGAGAAGGGGGGCCCCCTGGTGGTGGCTCCTGCCAACTGCAGATACTTAGCGTGTCTGGGGAGAGGAAGGGCGAGGAGGCAGAGGGGCAGGACTGACTGCCCAGGGCTCACCTAGGGCCTCGTCGTTGTCTTCCGTGTCACTGGCCAGTCGGAAGAGCGTGGGCCGCATCCGCTCACAGCGCTGGTACAGCTCCTGGGGACAGCGGGGTAGGTGGGTCGGGCCGGCGGGAGCTAGGAGGGGGCGGGGCGGGGCGGAAGAGGCAGGCGCACCTTCATGAGGTCCTCGCTGCTGCGGGCAGCGGCGCCGCCCTGGCTGTGGTTCGTCACCATCTCCGTCAGCAGCTTCACGTTGTTGTTCACCTCCTCGATGGCACTCACCCGCTTGGAGATCTTCTCCATCCGCTTCTGGTCCTAGGGAGACAGCGGCCCCAGAGGGCCCAGGTCACACGTGCCCAGAGCCGGGCGCTGCCTACAGCCCTCTAGAGCATCTGCCGGCTTGGTGTGAGCTCAGACTGGCCACAAGGTGCCCAGGCCAGGGCATGCTAGTCCGGGAAGCCCTGGGCCAACCCTATGCTTGTTTCCTCTCCTCCTGCCGATGGCGCCAGGCCCCAGGCCTCTGCACGGACCTGTCAGAATCTCGGGGGCCCTCAGACACCATCTCCAGGACCGCTCAGCAATCTGGACCGGTGACACTGGGGGACCACTGTCCTACATGTACACCTGTGGTGCTGCACGGCCTTTGCCCTCCTTGTGTTTGCCCCTTGAAAGGAGGTCCCCGTGCTTGAGAGTGAGAGGGGACTTTTGTGGTCACCAAGCATAACCAGAAACTAGGAGTGACACCTTCCCAGTGTCTGGCAGGTGGCAGGGAGCTCAGGGCCTTGAAAGGCCACAGTAGGAAGTGACCCCACTATCCCACGCCCACTGGGCTTACCACGCATGCTCCTCCTCCCTCGCGGGATGAAAAGTGGGCTTATGCTGTGCCCTCTGACACAATTGCCCTCCCCGAGAGGGGCCGCCCTTGACTTTCCCTGCGCTGCCAGGACACGCGGCTTTGCCCTCAGAAGACAGCCCAGGACTTATTCCCCGTAGGGCTCTAGACTGAAGCTTTGAGGACCTACCCTTATCAATTAAAAAAGTTTCAGCCTGACGGGGGGACCTGGGTGGCTCAGCCAGTTAAGCCTCTGATTTCGGCTCAGGTCATGATCTCACAGTTCGCAGGTTTGCGCCCCGCGTCGGGCTCTGTGCTGACAGCTCAGACCCTGGAGCCTGCTTCCGATTCTGTGTCCCCCTCTCTCTCTGTCCTTCCTCCACTCACACTCTCTCTCTCTCAAAAATAAACATTAAAAAAATTTGAGGGGGGCCACCTGGGTGGCTCCATGGGCTAAGCATCTGACTTCAGCTCAGGTCATGATTTCACGGTTCGTGGGTTCAAGCCCTGTGCCGGGCTCTGTGCTGACAGCTGGGAGCCTGGAGCCTGCTTCAGATTCTGTGTCTCCCTCTCTCTCTGCTCCTTCCCCGCTCACACTCTGTCTCTCTTTCTCTCTCAAAAGTAAATAAATATTAAAATATATATATATTAAGAAAAAGTCTCAGCCTGTACCCATAACATGTGTATACTTGTTTGGAAGTTAAAAGCGTTATTATTCTGTCTTTCTAATAAGTACGCACATACACAGTACCTGTAACATAGTAAGACCTAATTTATCCTTCCTTGTCACGTAAGAGGCAGTCAGCCTTGCAAAAGCCCAATCGGAGGAGGTTAGCTCAGCTGCTGGGGAATTCTCCCCTCTACACTGGTCCTGGCTCTGTCCCCTGCGGTCCCTCGACCTGTCAGCTCTTCCTCTGCCATGACAGCCCGTTAGCTGGGTCACGGCAGGGTTCCCCGTAGGCGCACACACAACCCCACCGCGGTGGCCCCGCTCCCGTCCCCACTCGGCCTGCTCCCTGCGCCACGGCCATGGCAATCACCTCCTGCACCATCTCCTTGATGAGTTTGTTGGCTGCTCGGAGGTCCTCGGGGTGGGAGCTCTTCAGCAAGCGGGCCAGCATCTGCAGGGACAGAGGGGCACGACTGTGACCCCAGTCTGGGCCTGGGGTCACGCGCTGGATCCCCAGTTTCCCGGCTGTGGCACGTAAGGTACCTATCAAGCTCTCCATGAAATAGTGAGAATCTACCGACAGACGGTACCAAACGTATTACCATCGTGAGAGTAACCTTCTGGAAGGATGTGCCAGGAACCCAACAGCGCTAGCCCTCTGGGGCTGGGAGCAAGGGGATAGGAGCTTTGACTCTCTATCTTACCTCCTCTGGGCTGTTTAATTTCTTGCCCGTGAGCACATGATTCCTTTAACACAAAGTTAATCCAGTTATCGTTGAAAGTGTCAAAGGCAAAAATACAGACTCCTGCTCAACCTATAAAATGCCCTCAGACCAACCCCAGGGACACCAGACATGCACTTGTGTTTATTAAATGCGGAGGCCCTGGGGCGCCCGGGGGCTCAGTCTGGTGGGCTCCCGACTTCGGCTCAGGTCATGATCTTACGGTGTGTGAGTTCGAGGCCCGCGTTGGGCTCTGTGCTGACAGCTTGGAACCTGGAGTCTGCTTCCAATCTCATGTCTCCCTCTTTCTCTGCCCCTCCCCCTGCTCGAGCTCTGTCTCTCTGTTTCTGTCTCTCAAAAACAAATAAACATTAAAAAAAAAAACGCAGGGGCCCTGGAAGGGAAGTACTCGGCACGCAGAAGTGCTGGGGAAGCCTCGCCTGTCACCCGGTGCAGTGACTGCGCTCAGCTCGAGCCTCTGCTCAGGGCAGCCAAGGCCTGGAATTCAAGACCAAGCGGGCGCGAAGGTCCTCATCTCCCCTCCCCTGGAGGCTCACCTTGGATTTCTCCTCGTCTTCAAAGATCACATTCTTGGGTCGTGGAGGAGGAAGGGGAAAGGCAGCATCATCTGGAAGCTTGGGGTCGGACTTCACGATCCCTGGAGTGGACGGTGGTGGGAAGGCGTCAACAGTGCCCGGGGTCAGAGGGGGGGAGGGCATTGGGGGGACGGGCAAGGGCAGGATGGAAGGTGGGCCAGGATGGGCTCCTGAACTACGATGTCAAGTCATCTGGTGGCTTTTAGGCACCCACATTTTGAGGCGACTCCATGGGGGCCACTCTCTGAGGGCAAGTTTGACCCAAACTCACCTTCTCTCCACCCAACCTAGCTTCACACAGAGACAAAAAAAGGCCCTGTAGCTCTACGTTCTTGAGAAGTTAAAGGGCAGAGCCATGACCTTGCTGTCGGAAGTGCTGGAGCCCCAGCTCAGGGAGGAGGAGGAGGAGAAGGAGGAGGGAGAAGGGAGGAGGCACCGGTCTCAGCACCGCCATGGGAGCCTCACCCTGCTTCTTGAGCATCTGGTAGGCCTCCGCGATCTTCACCTCCTCGGGCAGGCCGACGGCCCAGCTGTAAAGGAGCTCCAAGATCTTGTTTTTCACCTTCTCCGACGTCCGAGAGCCCAGGTACTTCAGAGACCGAGGGGAGGGCAGGCTTTGCCACTGTCTGGCCCTGCTCCCTGCAGCCCCAACCCCAGCCCCAACATGGCTGCCTCCCCAGGACCCCCTAGGAGACCTTGGCCTGTGGGGCTCTTCCATGCCACCCAGTCTGGTGGGCGGAGCCCACCTCCTCGCTCTGCTGCGCACAGGCCGTGCCAGCCCTAAGCATCTGTGTCCCCACCTGCCGGTGGGATCATGGGCAGGACGCAGAGCCGAGCGCCTGTCTCCCATCCATTTTGTGTAGGGCTTAGCTCTGTGACCTTGGGGAGGAGCCACCTGGCTTGGGGCTGGCCAGGGAAGGGGCAGGTGTGGACCCGAGCTCAGCTCTGGGTCTCAAGCAGTCTTTCTCAGCGGCAAACTAAGGCTGAGGGAACTGGAACTCATGCTAGTCGCCTGTTGGGAAGATGGGAAGAGAATGGGGGGCCAGCTGGGACACTCAGCTGCTCTGATCTAGAGAAGGGTGTGAGTGAGGAAGGCCGGAGGGGGTATCTAGTAAGTGTGTGCCCCGAGGGAGCACACACACCCTGCCCCCACCAGGCCAAGGCCATCAGCAGGCTCTGCCACTCAAGCTTTGGGGCCTCTGCATCCAAGGCCTCAAGGAGGCTACTCTTGTGAGGTGGGGACAGGTCACAGCCAGAGTGGCCGTGCTGGGGAAGCCGGCTCAGCAGCCGCGCGGGTGTGCACATGTCCTGTGGTCATTCCTCACTAAGCCTGAGCACCCCCATGCCCGGCTCCAGGACCACCGGCCCCTGGGGTGGCCTGGAAGCCCTCCTGGATGCCCCGCTGTCCCGGACTCAGCCGTGAAGGACCATGAGAAAGGGTCTGCGTTTATGCCGCTCAGCGTTCTAACAGGGGGGCTGAGCAGAAGTGGGAAGCCAGTAGGAGCCCCCAGGATGAGGGCAGTCAGTGGCCTCCTGTGGGGGGGGTCCCCCCATTGACAGCGCAGGCCTGAGCTCAGGCTGGGAGCACCCACCTTGGGAGACACGACCTTGATGAGCTCATTGAGGAAGCGGAATTTGCCCACTTCATCATGGAACCTCTTGCCGCAGGTCTTCATGCATGTTTCCAGCACCTGGAGGGGGCGGGGGGGACCCCAGGGAGGGTCAGAGGAGGCGGCCTCCCTCCCGTACCCCGGCCGGCGCATGGAAGCCTGGGGATGACTCCTGAGGACAAGACACAGGGCGGGTGCCTTCGAGGGCCAGCAATGCCCAACCCCACAGCCTGGCCACGTCTGAGCGCCGCTTGCAAATAATTTTCCTATTATTATTATTATTATTTTTTTTTTTTAAATTTCAACAAGCACCATTTACCTTGCCATATCCTATATATTTGTGAAATCATAGAACTGGCCCATATTTGAGAAAAAAATACGCCCCTATCTTGTTGAAAAAAACCAAAATGTAACTATTAAAAGAAAACCTGTTGGGGCGCCTGGGTGGCTCAGTCGGTTAAGCGTCCGACTTTGGCTTAGGCCATGATCTCGCAGTCTGTGAGTTCAAGTCCTGCGTCGGGCTCTGTGCTGACAGCTCAGAGCCTGGAGCCTGCTTTGGATTCTGTCTCTCCCTCTCTCTCCCCTTCCCCTGCTCATGGTCTGTCTGTCTGTCTGTCTCTCAATAATAAATAAATGTTTGAAAAAATAAAAAATAAATAAAAGAAAACTTGTTTACCATCTGAGGTCAGCCTTGCTCTGCGGTGAGGTGCTATGTGGCCCGTCCCTGGGGTCCACAGAGAGGGCACCCCCCTTCTCTTCTGCTGACACGGCTTCAAACACTCTGGCCTGAGCCCACTGTCAGCGCCTGAACTGCCTTTGCGAGGGCGGCACTGTCCTGGGTCTGGAGACCACTGATGGGCTGAGCTAGCCCTACAGGCGACCTGGGGACCCTTACAGACATGCAGATTCCTGGGTGCAGATGCTGAAGGAACCGGGTTCAGCAGGCCTGGGGTGGTGCCCTCATTCAGTGTGTTACCCCACCTCCTAGAGATCCGCCCCACGGCTGGAGCAGGGAAGCCCGGGCCTACGACCCTAGGGGGTTTCCTCCCCGCACTAACTGTGCAGGGCTGGGGTGGGAGGCGGTGAGCCCCTGCAGGCCAGCCAGGACCCCCAATCTAGGCCGTTCTGGCACTACTCCCTTGGGCTCTAAAGAAGAGCCTGATGCAGGGGCGCCTGGGTGGCTCAGTCGGTGGAGCGTCCAACTCTTGATTTCAGCTGAGGTCATGATCCCAGGGTTGTGGGATCGAGCCCCATGTCGGGCACCATGTTGAGCATGGAGCCTGCTTAGAGTTCTTGTGCTCTCCCCGCACCCCCCCCAACCACTGCCCTGCTCAAGCACTCTCTCTCAAAACAAAAACCCTCTGTCTTGGCCTCCCTGGGTGCCATCCGTGTGTGTGGGGAGAGACGGTGCCCTCTCTCCCCTTCTCACCGTCAGGGCCTGGATTGCTTCCCACTCCTGCGGTGACTGGATCTTGTGAGCCAATAGCCGGGTGGCAAGCGGGGGCCTGGAGGAGAGGAACAGCACAGAGGCCCAAAGGGCTGGAGCCTGAGGCGCCCCAGGAGGGCCGCCACCCCCGCCCCTGCTGGGACCACAGCCCTTGGTGGCTTCGGTGGAGTAGATGCAAAGGCCCAGCTCCATGGAGGGGACCATGGCCTTCAAGGGGACCGTGTGTGGCAGCACAAAATGACACTGAGGGCAGACACAGCTCCCTGGGAATTTGAGGGGCACAGGACATCCTGCTGGGAGAGATCAGAGCACCTTCGTAGCGAAGGTGGTGACGCTGTCTGCTGGATCTTAAAAGACCCCGGTCGCTAGTGACGGGGACAGCTAACACGGACTGAGTGCTCATGATATACGAGGAGCCTCACATGCGTTTTGGAGCCCGGCCTACATTCGACCATCCAGAGGACGCAGTGCTATGGCCCCCATGTCACAGGAGCAAGGCCAGAGGCTTGCCCAGCTGACCCGGCGGACGGAGGGATGGGATTCGCACCCAAGTGGCCGCACTCGGGGTCACACGTGTCGTACCGTACGCATGGCCTCCTGGAGCGGAGCACCCGCACGGTGCAGGTGCGGTGGAGGGAAGGCTGTGCCTGGGGAGCCTGCGAACAAATGCGCCCCGAAGCCCTCTGCCAGTCTAGTCCCCGTCTGCACACAGCCCCTAAATGGGCATTTTTGAGGAGCATGAATCCTAACGCAGGTGGTTCTCATTCTTCCTGGAGCAAAGGGCCTGCTGGCCGCCTCTGAGCCGGGGAACAGGTCCCGACAAAGCTGGGGCTCAGCGGGGTGTGGGCTTAAGCCCAGGACTACCATTTCCTTTGTGGGGAACCCGAGTCCCCTGGGCCTCAGCTTCTTCACCTGTAAAATGGGTTCAGTTAGAGGGTGGCCCACGGCGGTACAGAGGGCCCACCACCAGCACTAAGCTGTGAGCACGTTAAGAATGGAAGCGGAGTCTCAACCCACTGAGGTGTCTGCCCGAGGCCGGGGTCTCCAGTGGGCGCGGCAGGCACAGAGGAGATTCTGCGGAGGAGTGAGCGTGAGAGGGGGCTACCTACCCCTCAAAGTCCTCGTTGAGCTGTTCGCAGAAGCCGTTGATGCTGGCCCAATTCAGCTCCTTGTTCAGGGGGTTTGTGGCTCTGTCTGTAGGAGGAGAGAGAGCCATCGTGGCCTGGTGAAGGGGTCCCTGCCTCTCCCCCTCCCTCCTCTGGCAGCTCGGTTGGCCACTAGGGGGCTGGGGGGATGACTGAGCAGGTGAAGACTCCCCTTGACCTCCTGCTCCAATAGCTTCAAGACCTGAGCGATGACGTTTCCGTGGCATCAATAGGCAGACAAGCCCGGGTCCCTTGCAGCCCCTCCCTGCAGCCCCGCTTTTAGAGATGGTGCTCAGGGGCGGTGCCCCCACTCCCCAGCGCGTCCATCTCAGCAGCCGCATGCCTGTCTGCCAACCTGACCAACCGTACCTCCTCTAGTTCTGCTCCTGAAAAGTATCCCCACAATGCTCAGGGAATTTACACTCAGATCCAGAGGTAAGGAGGGGAAAAGCCACAGTTCCGCTCTCAAGGAGCCGTGTGGCTGGGAAGTGAGCCAAGATAAGCGAGGCTCACCATACAGCGTGACAGAGGGAGGCAAAGGAGCCACGAGCAAGGGGACTCAGCTGGGCCTGGGGCCAGGGAGGCTGCCTGGAAGAGGCGACACTCAAGCGGGAGCTAACCAGGCTGGGGAAGGCATGCCTACGATCAGCACAGGGCCGAGTGTGGGGAGGAGGAGGAGGGACTCGGATCACTGAGCGCAGGGCAGGGCGTGGAGAAGCTTGGAAGGAGCGAGGCTCAGGTATCACCTCCTCCACGAAGTCTTCCCTAACCCTGGCTCCCGCCCAGGGTGCCAGTGCCGGATCAGCTCTCTCTTCTTTGTCCCCCAGCTCTGACCTTCAGCGTGGGCCCCAGCCAGCTGTGGCACCGCGTGCCACACGCCCATTTCCTCTTGGCAAACAGATGAATGAAGGGGGGCTCAGCGGCTGGCAGGCGGGCACAGCATGTCAGGGAGTCTGAATCCAGGAGCGGGTAGTGGCCAGAAAAGGGCAAAGGGGTCTACAGGAGGGGGTGATAAACAAGCCGACAGTCACCTCCCTGATACCCAACGCTGGTTATAAAAAACAATCAGCAGGTCACAGAACTTCCCTGAACCTCTGTTTCCCCATGTGTAAAGCTGGAGCGAAAGGCAGACTGATTTAGATGCCAAAATATGCAAGATAAGAACATGGGGGGGGGTGGATCTTCACCACCTCCTCAGAGCTGGTCTCTAGGCTTCACCCTGATATCTGGCCTGTTCTGCCTCAAGCCTGCTGCTGAGCAGGAGGTGTGGAGGGAACGCAGCCTAGGAGGAGGGACAGAGAAGGATCTGCGGACCGGAGGAGGCTGGGACCCGGCTCCTACAACGTGGTTGGAGTCGAGAGCCCTGGGATCCCAGTGCCTGGCGGCCATGTAGCCAATTCATATTTATTCATAAATATTCTGAGTGCTGGGGCCACAGAAGTGAACAAGGCAAAATCCCCGCCCTCCCGGCCCTGGAAAGAGAAACGCCAAGTCCTCGGATAAACACACACACAACACTGCGTACTTTTGGGAAGTACTGTAAAGAAAATCGAAGCAAGGAGCCAGTATAGAAAGTGTTTTGGGGGGTGGGGGGGCTCTTCTCTCTGGGAGAGCTCTCAGAGGTACAGCTGAGCAGAGATCTGAATGAAGCATTTTCTCTCTAGAAAGGAATCTCTGTTGCAGGAGCCTGGCGCTCCTTGGCTCTCAGCTTTCCTACAGGACTCTCCCTGGGCTAGTGACAGCTCCCTCCCAAGCCTTCCTCCAGTCCCTGGGAGAAAGGAAGCCCCTGTTGATCACCCAGGAATAACCATCATCCCCCCCCCAAGGGAAAGCGTGGCTGGCTACTCGTCTCCCAGCCCCCCAACATGGCCAGAGGCTCGGGAACACCAGTCCAGAATTAGAAAGAGAGAATGGGGTTAGGTCTTGCCCTCTCAATGACATCTGGCTGGGGGCGGGGGGGCTAGAACAGGAAGTCCTTTAAAAATGTCAGACACAGGAGTCTGAGTGAGGACAGAGAAGCCAGTTCTGGAAACTGTCCTGAGTCAGAAGCCAGTGAGGAGGAGGCAGTGGGATCATGAGACATCAGCCTTCTCCCTTGCATCTTGCTCAAAGCAGGAGCCACTGGATCCACGGAGAGCTGACCAACCTCTCTGGCCTGGGCCCCCAACCCTCCAGCCATCTTACCTCTATGGGTATGTGGGGGGAAAGGGGGGAGAGCACTTTCCCTGAGAGGCAGTAAGGAAGAACATCCAGGGAGGGCAAGGGGCAAGTGTTTCACAATAGGGCATGACTGTACCCTGTCACTACACGGTGGTGACAATATTGTCACTCACCCATCAGATGCTACTCTTACCCTCTAACCACTGCAAGGGAAGAGCTTACAATTTTGCTGGGGCCCAAAGGGGAAGAAAAAGAGAAAACGATCCTGGCCTCAGTCTATTAGAGTCCAGCCTCCTGCCAAATCCAGGTGTCCTGACTCGTTTCTCAGATCAGACTCTTTTTGGACTCTCGGAAGATCCCATTTTTGCTAACCGTGAGATGGTTTTGTGTCCCCCTCAGCTCAAGTCCTGAGATATGCCAGGCCTGTCAGCCAGGGCCCTGCCCGTCCTCCCAAGTTGCTGCTCATACCTGGGCACTTGTGGCCTTCTGGAACAGTCTCGATGTGGCCACGGAGTGCTTCCTTTCCATGCCCTCCCCCCCCCACTGGCCAGACGGACTCTGAAACATGCCTGGAAGTGGTGTTTTCCTGGGGCCAACATCAGGGTTCAATTCTGCTCAAGCCTGGCTCAAAAAGGGCTGCCCATGACCCCAAATCACCCTGCGCAGCTCCCTGGGGTGCTGGGGACCCAGGGGTTGAGCTGAAGGTAGCCCGAGGTCTCCCTGAGGCCCTGGCAGAGACGTGGCCCGAGGAAGGACTTGGGAGGGAGCTGTCACTAGCCTAGGGAGAGTCCCGTAGGAAAGCTGTGAGAGCCAAGGAGCGCCATCAGGAGTGTGGGATACGGAGGTCAGGTGGAGGGTATGAGGACTCAGAAGCCCGAGTAATAGGAGCCTGTATAGGAGGAGTCACAGAAAAAGGGGTTCAGAGTCCTTTGGAGGAAGGTCAGCAAAAGAGCTGGGAAGGGTCTTGGGTGAAGGTACAGAATCGGAAGGGCTGGGCTGAGGGTAGTGACAGAGAGCCTGATATTACTTCTGGAGTCTCAGATGGGACCCTGTCAAGCCTAGAGGTTTTGAGGGTTTCTCACTGTGTGGCCAGAGCTTGGAGGATCAGATGGGCCACAGAGTCCTCCCTTCCTGGGCGAGGAGACGAGCAAATCAGAGAGGAGCTGCAGACTCAGGGAACGGACAGGAGGGAATCACGCCATGCAGAGCCAGAGCGGACGATCTGGGGTCCACGAAGAGGAGGATCCCTCCCGCCTGGGTCTGAGGTGCAGCCCTGGGGGCCGCTGGCTTGCTCCCTCCCGGGCCCAAGAGAATGGCTCGGAGGGTCCGCTCCTCAGTGGAGAAGTCTGGGCCTCAGGGCTTTGGAGACTACAGTCTCCGTCCTGAGGGTTCCAGAGGAACAGGCGGGTGCAGCTCACCCCTCCCCGAGGGTCGCGGCCCAGGGATCGTAGAGGTGGGCGGCGTCCGCTCCCACCGGGGGTCCCCGCAGCTGGCTGGGTCTCCCTTCACCCCAGGGTTGGAGGGACAGGCTCGGGGAGCCGCCTCTCCCGGGCCGGAGGCGGGGCGTGGGGAGGGGGCGCCGCGTACCCCGCCCCCGCCGGGAAGGGGACCGCCTCGTGCCCCCGGTTCCGGTTCCGGTCCGGCCCGCGCCCCTCCCGGACACTCACTGATTCGCGCCTCCAGAGTCTCCGGCTCCATCGCGGGCTCCATCCGCCACAGGCCCCCAGCCTCGGCACCGCCCCCCGCCCCCCACCGCTCTCGCGGGACTTCCTCGGCACCGCCCCCCACCGATTAAAGGGGCAACGTTCGCTCCGACGCGCGGGAGCGGCTCACGGGAGCGCTCGGCACCATAGAGACTCGTACGAGCTTCCCTAGAGCGTCACCTGCTCTCCTAACTCCTCCCCCTCCCCCGGTGGTGTCTACGTCGCGGGCGGTACCCGACGCCCGCCTTCCCGTTCACGGCGCTCAGGCGACAGAGGAAGCGGAGGGACGGGGGGCTGAGAGCTGCACCATGGTAACCCCACGGGACGCTGTAGCTCGTTGTGCGTCACGAAAATGCCCGTGACCGCTTCCGTAAGAACGCTCGGCAGCCATGTTTCTGAGGGGCTCTTAGGTCACTTCCGGAACCCTGAGACGCACTTCCGCTTAGATGGACGGAGGGAGGGTCCCTTAAAAGGGCAATGACATCCGTGGGCCGCTGTGAAAGTAAGTCCAAGTTCGTCGAGTGCTTACAATGTTACAGGCGTTGTTCTAAGCACTTTTTATGCATTAATATATTTACTGCCCACAACAAACCCACGAGCCAGATAGTTTGAGGTCACACAAGTGGCAGAACCTAAACTCCGTGCTAACCCTGCATTCATTCTGCGATCGTTTAATAACGCTACATTTGCTTTGCTCTGTGACGGGCACTGGAGGAGAAAGGCAAGGCCGGACATTCATTACAGGGTGATAGGGGAGGCCTATGCGGTGGTGGCACTCAGGAGGGGTCCCCGACTCCAAGCTGGAGTTGAGGGGTGGTGGGGTGGGGGATGGGGGAGGAGCTCTTGTCTGGGAAGATTTCCCAGAGGTGACATGTAGCTGAAAGACAGACGTAGTTCTCCGTAAACCTGGTGCGAAAAGATATTTCAGGTGGAGGGAACCAAACGTTTCAGGGTTCAAAGGGTAGAGATAATGTGATGAATTTAGAGAAGGCAAAATATTTCAGTAGGGCTCCAGGAGATGTTGGCCTGGAATTAGGCCGGGGCAAGATCATGCAGGTCTGTGTGTAGGTTTTGTTTTTGTTTTTGTTTTTGTTTTTGTTTTTCTATAGGGTATGTTGATGTCCTTAAAGAGTTTCATGGGTGGCGACAGTCACGCTTCTTGTTTTAGAGCTGTCCAGGCGGCAACAGTGGGGATCTGAAATCAGGGAAGGCCGAATGGACAGACTTCCTAGCCTCGGTGTCTTTTCTCCTGCCGTTTCTCCTTCCATCAGAAATCTCCCTCATCTTGCTTTCCTGTCCGCGACCCGGGATCGCCAAGTGACGTCACTCCCAGGGGGGGGTCGGTACCCGGCTCACCAGGGCCCGTTGCAGTCTATCGCCCCCTGGTGGTCCTCTGGGGAACCAGTCCATAGCGCCCTCTGGGGCCAACTCCCCCATACGGTTAAAGAGACAAAGACTGGGAAATCTGGTGAAGCCGGTTCGGCTTGGTGATCAACTTGGTGAACGACCTCGAGTCACCTTGCCTAACTGCAGTGACCTCATCTGGGAGATGAGGGGTTTGTGCTGAGTCCGTGTTTCCCTTAAAGTCATCATTCAGCCGACTCAGATGCTTTTCTAAAATTCTCTCCCTCAGGCCATTAAAATTATGCAGGAAAATGATATGTATGTTTATTACATTCCTCAGTAAAAGCTGTAACATAATGTGTACTTAGATCTCTTTTTGTTTCTTTTATCACGGAAAGAATTTTCCCAAAAAAGGCAGCCTTGTGTATCCCACCAATTGAGGGGCATATACACGTTGTCAGGAATCACTTTTTAAAGATAGCTTAGATTTGACCCGGATTCAAATTCTGACTTCACTGCTTTCCAAGCTGTATGACCTTTGCCAAGTCACTTAGCATCTCTAGATCTCAGGCTTCTCCACTGGAACGTGGTTGTGAGAATTCAAAGAAATTGTGTCTGCCAAGTGAACCCCCCAGATATGCTCCCCACCCACTTGCCTTGCTGAACGTTTCTCCCGAGTACGCCTGTTTATTATATCTTTTCTTTTTATCGTTGTGTTTCTTTGGCTCTCTTCCCCACCAGAATGTAAGCTCCACAAGAGCAAGGAATTTTATCGCTTTGGTTCACTGATGGATCTCCAAAGCCTAAAAGAATTGCTGGCACATGATAGGGGTTCTATAGATTTGTACTGAATAAATGAGTGAGTAGAAACTATCATTCATAAGTTTCATGGATGGGGGTGGTGGTGCAGAAATGTGTCCCACATTGCAAAGTACACGTGTTGGGGGTGGTGGAGGCATCCAGGCTGCGCTCTTAAGGAAAACTCTAGGCTGTATGGCAGTGGGTCCCGAAGAATAGGGCTTGGTGACAGAGAGCCAGCAGCTGTGGCCAGTGCAGGCAGGATCTGGTTGAGGAAGGAGGAAGAAAGCCTGAGATGGTGAAAAGAAGGGGGATCAGCAAGGAGACAGGGAATGGAGGAATTTGGCCTTTAGAAGCAGTTTCCATCTCCGTCTTGCTCTGGGTGCCTTGGGAGCCCTGGGGTCGGGGGCGTGGCAGGTGGCGGGGTGGGGATGACAAGTGAAGCAGAGCTCTCCATGAAGCACCTGTAATTAACTAACCCATGCTGACCTCCAAGGGCTTCATGCCTCCTCCCCTTCCTGGGAAAACCCCTCCAACCCTGGAAAGCCTGGTGAGGATTGGGTGGGGGAGGGAAGAAAGAGGAAATGGGAGAGACGTTGGAGGGCAAGTAGGAGGGCCCCCAATCCTTTCTTGGGGGGACTGTAGAAGGCCCAGGAACAAGCTGAGACATGGCCTCATTTCTAGCCCCTGTGACTCCAGCCAGGTCCTGGATCACATCCATCTCCCTTCCCGGCTGACCTCTGGGGCCAGGAGCGCAAAGAACCGCAGGTTTCATGGCGTCCTGTAATCCTGACACAGACCTCAGACCTGGGTGTCATTCTCCCTGGTTTACAGATGAGATTTCCGAGGCCCTGTGTGTGGATGTGGCTGGCCAATGTCCCCACACAGCCTCCATCACAAGAGCCTACGTAAGACCGAGTCCTCGCCTTCAAAGGACAGGAAACACAAAGGCAAACAAAATATGGCGAATCGATTATAAAATTCTTTTTTCATTTATTTCTTTTTTGAGAGAGAGAGAGTGAGACAGAGCAGAGCGTGAGCAGGGAGGGTCAGAGAGAGAAGGAGACACAGAATCTGAAGCAGACTCTATGCTCTGAGCAAGCTGTCAGCAAAGAGCCTGATGCGGGACTCGAACCCACGAACCATGAGATCATGACCTGAGCTGAAGTTGGACGCTTGAACAACTGAGCCACTCAGGCACCCCTGGTGAATCAGTTATAAAAGTACCGAAAGGGGCTGATGTGAGGAGTGGAGGCCGGGCCGACCTTTCTGATGAGTTCATGTTTAAGCTGAGAAGGACCTCGCTATAGGAAGGGTATCCGAGCCAAAAGAACAGCAAGTGCAAAGGTCCTGAGGTCTGAGAGCTGAGCACACCAGAGTCAGAATTTGAACTGAAGCTTGAATCTCTGCACCCAAAGTCCATGCTTGGGTCCAGGAACCACGATTCGAGGTCCTGCTGCTGACTGAGGAGGAAGGAGGCATCAGAAAGATGACAGAGTGCACGTGACATCTGCATTCAACCTCTTATGTATACGCACAGGGACGAGGGGTGGGGGCTCATGTTTTCTGAGTCCGTACTAGGCCACGTGATATAAGGAACGTTATAGTGCTGCTGTATTAATGTACATAAATGAAAAACCTCACAAAGTCTTAAAATTCAGCCCTATTTCCCCGTACATTTAACAAATTATCTTTTTTTCCTTTTTTTTAAATTTTTTTTAATGTTTTATTTATTTTTGATACAGAGAGAGACAAAGCATGTGAGGGGGAGGGGCAGAGAGAGAAGGAGACACAGAACTGGAAGCAGGCTCCAGGCTCTGAGCTGTCAGTCAGCACAGAGCCTGATGCGGGGCTTGAACCCACGAATGTGAGATCTGACCTGAGCCGAAGTCAGAGGCTCAACCGACTGAGCCACCCAGGCGCCCCACAAATTATCTTTATTGAAAAGAATGACCTTTTAGGTGGAAGGAAAGATAAGTTCAGTGCACATATAAAGCCTGTATGATGGGAAATGATCTCATTGGTTGTTTGCGATTAAAGCCTCAGAAAATCTGGATTGCCTGAGACAATAGGTTGGTAAACACAAGACGTAGTTCGTGGGGTCATTTCTAGTGTGTGGACGGAGAGGACTGAGGCCGCCAGGCCGAGGAGCTTCTTCACTGAGCTTTTCCATGTCCTGGGGGGTTGGGCAGCCCAGGAGCATCTCCTGCCTGACCGGCTGTTTCTCTGTCTTGGCCTTGATTCCACGGCAAACAATGGTAATTCGCCACCAGTTATTGACTCGCCTGCTGTGTGCCATGACTTTTACATGTCTCTGTAATATCTTTGAGGTGGGGAATAGTCTCCCCATTTTATAGAGGAGGAAACTGAGGTCCAGAGAGGGTAAAGAAAAGCCTTGACTGGAGCCGTAAAAGTTAGTGGGGCGTTGGGACGCTGGGACCAACTTCTGTTTGATGTCTTTCTTTTTTTTTTTTTAATATTTATTTTTGAGAGAGAGAGCGAGAGAGAGCAGGGGAGGGGCAGAGAGAGAGAGAGAGAGAGGTAGACACAGAATCTGAAGTAAGCTCCAGGCTCTGAGCTGTCAGCACGGAGCCCATCGCGGGGCTTGAACTCACAAACAGCGAGATCATGACCTGAGCTGAAGTCAGACTTGAGCTGAAGTTGAATGCTTAACTGACTGAGTCGCCTCTCTGCTGATATTCTGCTGGGTCAAAATCCCCTGGGGAGCTGATGAAGAACACAGGCTTCTGGATGACCTTGAATTCAGTGTGGACTTGTTGGTGGCGGTGGCCCAGGAATTCACAGCCCAGAAGGAGCTTTACCCCGTGCACAGTCCACTCCCTGCTCCCTGAGCCCTCCTGCACCTGCCTGCTCCGGGTCCCCAAGGACCCCAGATCTGAGATGGGTACATGTGGTGTCACACAGACTCACCCCGAAGGTCTGACCACACGGTGTGGGCCATCGCGGCTGCATAGTGGGACCCTGGTTCCTGGCCTCCCTCTGCCCCGGCTCGATGCAACACCAACCTGTCCCTGCTCTCGTTCTCAGATGCAACGAGTGGTCACACTTTCCAGTGACTAAATTGTGTGCCAACCCTGGTGGTAGGGAGGAAGAAAAGGCTGGGGAAGGAAGGGTCTGAGCAATCCCCCCTTTCCAGTGGGTGGGAAGAGCTGGGTTACAGGGGGTGTGGTCACAGATGCGGATACCATGACCCTCCCCCTACTGGCCGGGAGAAAACTAGAAACTACGGGATTCAGCAGCTGGAAGGCAGCATGCAAATACAGCCCTTTGCTGGTTGCTGACGGAGAGAAGCGTCCGTTAACGTGCCCTGTGCAACTTACATTCTACTAAACTGATAAACCCAGAAACAAATGATAGAATTTCAAATGGGTGATCCCAGCAGGGCAGTGCCCCGGGGAGCTGTGAGCCCCACTGTCACCATCCTGTAGGCGTCCATTCTAAATGCTGCAGGGGAGGGCGAGGCCAGTTATCCCGGTGGTGAGCTGAGGGATAAGAGAAGAGGTGCCCGAGAGCAGGAAACTGAAGTAGGAGCAGCAATTCCCTCCCCAAAAGAAGACCGAGTGTGGGAAGTATGACGTGGCTGCAGGGAAGGGTGTGCAGGGCGGGAGAGAGCAGAGCTGTGCGACTTTGGACAAGTCGCGTCACCTCCAGTCCTGGTGGGTGGAGGATTACAGATGACGTGTACCACACCCAGCATACAGTAGGCACTCAATACATGCTAAATTAAAGAAAGCTCTAAATGGTAACTACTACTATTATATCGGGGGCCTCTGTTTTCTAGGTTTAGGGTTTGGCTCCCATCCGTTTGTCTTTCCTTCCCCCCAAAGCTTGTACCTTCTAGTATCTGCCTTCACCTCTCCCTCCGGAGCTCTGCACACCATATTTTTGTCTCCCTGCAGGAAACGGGCTCCGAGTACAGCAGGAAAGACTTGGATAAGCTCCAAGACGGACTTCCTTGTCTTTCTGTTGGAGTCGCAGCTGCTGGGAGGAGGGGGGCAGGGCACATTTCCCACAGAGAGAATTCTGGAGCTGGAAGAAACCTCTGAGATTACTTATCTAATCCAGGGTTTTCTTTTCTTTTCTTTTTTGGACAGATACCCAATGTAAGCAATGCACATTACATCAGGACAAGGTGAACTCAAGTTTTATGGAGCCTGACGTTTATAAAAATGTGGAAACCTCATTAAAATAAAAGAATATAAAATTAGGTATTCACTGAGAGTGAAAAAACAAAGAACTATAAATTACGAACTTTAAAAACTCACAAATACTGTAACCGTAAAATCAGAACAATAAGACATTTTTACTTAACTACCTGACACTCCATGTGATACTTTTTTGTCCTTTTCTACAATTTGGGCTGTATGCTCCTCAGAGAGCAGTGACTTTATCATATTTTCTGTAATGAGAAAGAAAAGTCAGGCTTCCAGCATGTTTGATCAAAAAAAAGTTTTTTTGTTTTTTTTTTAATGTTAGAACAGTTTTTCCCAGCTTTATAATCTGTTATTGGTAATATCACATAAATCTTAAAGTTTTTTATTATTTATTTATTTATTTATTTATTTTTTAAAAATTTTTATGTCTTTTATTTATTTTTGAGAGACAAAGAGACAGCATGAGCAGGGGAGGGTCAGAGAGAGAGGGAGACACAGAATCTGAAGTAGGCTCCAGGCTCTGAGCCAGCTGTCAGCACAGAGCCCGATGCGGGGCTCGAACCCACAAACTGTGAGATCATGACCTGAGCCGAAGCCGGCTGCTTAACCGACTGGGCCACCCAGGCTCCCCTTAAAGTTTTTTAAACAAAAAATTTTTTTAAAGTTAATTTTTGAGGGACGCCTGGGTGGCTCAGTCGGTTGAGCATCCGGCTTCGGCTCAGGTCATGATCTCACAGTTCTTGGGGTCGAGCCCCACTTCGGGCTATGCACTGACAGCTAGCTCAGAGCCTGGAGCCTGCTTCAGATTCCGTGTCTCCCTCTCTCTCTGACCCTCCCCTGCTCACGCTGTCTCTCTCTCTCTCTCTCTCTCTCTCTCAAAAATAAATTTTAGAAAATTAAGTTAATTTTTGAGAGAGAGTGTAAATGGGGGAGGGGCAAAGAGGGGGGCAGAGGATCTGAAGTGGGCTCTGCGCTGAGAGCAGCAATCCCAATGTGGGGCTTGGACCCACGAACCCTGAGATCATGACTGGAGCCGAAATCAGATGCTCCACTGAATGAGCCACCCAGGCGCCCCAAAACAGTTTTAAAAAATAATCTGTACACTTGAGGCGCCTGGGTGACTCAGTAGGTTGGGGTTCAACTTCGGCTCAGGTCACGATCTCATGGTTCGTGAGTTCGAGCCCCACGTCGGGCTCTGTGCTGACAGCTCGGAGCCTGGAGCCTGGAGCTGCTTCGGATTCTGTGTCTCCCTCTCTCTCTGCCCCTCCCCACTCATGCTCTGTTTCTCTCTGTCTCAATAATAAATAAACATAACATAAAACTTTTTTAAAAGTAATCTGTACACCCAGCGTGGGGCTCGAACTCATAACTGCGGGATCACGAGTCCTGTGCTCTACCGATGAAGCCAGCCAGCCACCCCCGATCTTAAATTTTTAATACTGTCACATTTGGGGAAGCCAGCTGGTCTGTGTTGTTTCATCAGGAACTGGGAAATTTTGTCAGGACATATGTGTTCTCTGCTGAGACACGGTCCCATGTGCCGTGTTAGAAAACGTTCGGCGTGACACACAGATGCGCTTGCTGTCTGCGCTCCCGCTCCGGGCTTGTGTCCCCCGACAGAGGCGGTTCGATCAATTCTGTCGTGCAGGATTCCTGGCAACGAAGAAAACAGCGTGTGGGACAAGTACGGTTGCGTAGGCTGTGCTGTCGACGTCTTCCCCGTGGTGCCGAGTTCCCTGGTGACCACATATCAGAGAGAACTGAGTCCACCACCTGTGGCTGTACAACATCTGAGAATCGGGAGAGTTTTCCATACACTTGCTTCCGGCTCGGTCCGACCCTGGTTCTCCTCCCTGCCCACGTTCTTCCATGCTGGGCGCCGAGGGTATACACCGTGGTGACAGAGTGAGTGACCTCTTTCCCTGCACCTTTATGTCAGGACTCCTGATGGATCAGGAGAGTGGGTACGGGTGATAGGAGTATTTCTGCAACACTAGGAATCACCGAACTATTCCCAGAAGTGACTGTGAGCGTTATCATCATAACCCACTCGGGGCGCCTGGCTGGCTCAGTGGGTGGAGCATGCGATTCTTTTTTTTTTTTTTTTCTGTTTTTTATTTATTTTTTGAGAAACAGAGAGAGACAGTGCGAGCAGGGGAGGGTCAGAGAGAGAGGGAGACACAGAATCCGAAGCAGGCTTCAGGCTCTGAGCTGTCAGCACAGAGCCCGATGTGGGGCTTGAACCCACTAACCGTGAGATCATGACCTGAGCCCAAGCCGGACGCCCAACCAACTGAGCCACCCAGGCGCCCTGAGCATGCAATTCTTGATCTCGGGGCTCTTAAGTTTGAGCCCCACATGGGGTGCAGAGATTATATAAAAATAAAATCTTCAAAAAGAAGGATTCTTATAACCCACTAAAACTCAGACTAAATGCGTGTCCCAATCGGCGTCCCCTTAGTTGGACCTCACATTAGACCTGGCCTTTAAAAAGGAAAAGGTAGGGGCGCCTGGGTGGCTCAGTCCGTTAAATGCCTGACTTCAGCTCAGGTCATGATCTCGCAGTTTGTGGGTTTGAGCCCCGCATCGGGCTCTGTGCTGTCAGCTTGGAGCCTGCTTCAGATTCTGTGTCTCCCTCTCTCTGCCCGTCTCCTGCTCGCACTCTATCTCTGTCTCTCTCAGAAATAAATAAACATCAAAAAAATTAAAAAGTAACAAAAAAGTATTTTAGTTCTATGGAAGTATCTCAAAGATCTATTGTTAAGATAAAACCAAAGTGTGGATGGCCTCTATCCGAGAGGTGTGGAAAATATCTCTGGAAGGAAGTAGGAGAACTGTATCCTCCTCTGGGCGGCGCTGAGAACTTTGGTAGGAAGAAGACTTGCTTTTCCCTGCACAACCCTTTCAAGCTCAATATGAAGTATCTTATTTATTTGTTTTTATTTTTGAAAGAGAGAGAAAACGCACAAGTGGGGGAGGGGCAGAGGAAGAGGGAGAGAGAGAATCTTAAAGTGGGTTTCACTCTGAGCGTGGAGCCTAATGCGGGGCTCAGTCTCGGGACCGAAATCAAGAGTTGGATGCTTAAGCGATTGAGCTACCTGGGCGTCCCTATGAAGTATATTTTAAATCACATGTGTGTCTTAATTTTTCATTTTTCTAAGATACTTAGCAATTGACAAGTTATTTATCTTGATCATTAAAAAAGTTTTTTAATGTTTATTTCTGGGAGAGAGGGAGAGACAGAAGGTGAGTGGGGGAGGAGCAGAGAGAGAGGGAGACACAGAATCTAAAGCAGGCGCCAGGCTCTGAGCTGTCAGCACAGAGGCCAGCATGGGATTCGAACTCATGAACTATGAGATCATGACCTGAGTCCAAGTTGGATGTTCAACCGACTGAGCCACCCAGGCGCCCCTAAAAATAAAATCTTAGAAAAAATAGCTCTATTGATATATAATTCATATATCATATGACTCAGCCATTTAAAATGTACAGATCACGGGGCGCCCGGGTGGCTCAGTTGGTTGAACGTTCCACTCTTGATCTCAGCTCAAGTCACAACCCTAGGGTCGTGGGCTCGAGCTCGGAGTTGGGCCCCATGCTGCACGGAAAGCCTGCTTAAGATTCTCGCCCTCCCTCCTTCTGCCCTTCTCATGCTCTCTAAAATAAAAAACATGTGTACAGTTCAATGTATATTGAATTTTGGTATATTATTAATTTTTGAAAATTGCAGCAAATTATGTATAACATAAATTTCCATTGTAACCACTTAACATTGTTTTTGTTTATTTATTTTGAGAGAGAGTGAGCATGAGCGGGCGAGGGGCAGAGAGAGAGAGGGAGAGAGAGAATCCCAGGCAGGCTCTGTACTGTCAGCACTAGCCTGATGCGGGGCTCAAACTCAGGAACCGTGAGATCACAACCTGAGCCGTTGTAACCATTTTTCAGTGCATCTACCACGTTGCACCACCATCACCAACTGTCACCCAAACTCTTTTATCTCCCCAAACAGAAACTCTGTGCTCATGAGACAATAGCACTCCATCCCCCGCCGGCACCCCCACTCCCGTAACCTCAAACTTACTTTCTGTCTCTATGAATTTCTCCATTGTAGATAGTTCATCAAAGCGGAATTCTACACTATGTAGCTTTTTGTGTCTTCCTTCTTCCTTCCTTCTTTCACTGAGCATGAAGTTCTCAAGGTCCATCCACACCGGAGCAGGTGTTAGCACTTGGTTGCTTTTTAAGGCTGAATAGTCCATCTTGTGTGTGCATACGGCACTTGGTGCACCTGTTAACGGACGCCGGGTCCTTTCCGTCTTCTGTCTGTTGTGAGCACCGTCGGTGAGAGCATCGGTGGGCGCATCTCCATTCAAGTCCCTGTTGTCCATCCCCTTCAACCCCACCGAGCAGTGAACCTGTTGGGTTCATATAGCAATTCTGCTCAGCTTTTTGAGGAACTGCTTCCCATGATCGCTGCAGCCTTTTACATTCCTATCTGCACCGTAGGAGGGTTGAAATCCTGATTAAAAAGTTTTTCCCCCTATTTTAGAGAGAGAGTTTGACAGGGGCAGAGTGGCAGAGGAGAGAGAATCCCAAGAACGCACCATGCCCCATGGGGGGCTCAATCCCATGACCCTGGGATCATGACCTGAGCCGAAATTCAAGTTGGAGGCTCAACTGACTGAGCCATCCAGGCGCCCCAAAATCTTGATATTTAAAACCATCGGGCTGTCTGCCTCTTACCAGGAAATGGACAGACTCTGGTGAATAATCCCTTTTCCTCTTTGCAATTCAACTCCTGGGGGCTTGGCTGAGGATGACCCAGGACGAGAAGCCTGGGCTGGGGGCCCTGGAATCTCTAGCTGACGGGTGGGTGGTCAGGGCAGGGAGGAGCAGCGGAGGGAGACACCCAGACCCAGAGATCTCTGGACACGGCTACCAGGTGATGGCCCCCAGCCCCTCCGGCCGCAGCTGGGGACCCCGAGGGTTGGGGCTGTCCTGTGCGCAGAGGGGAGAAGGGCTGTCTGCGGAGGGCCTGCCCTGTGAAGGTCCCTGGGCACCTCGCAGTGAATCTAATGATGTGGGCGAGGGGCCTCACAATGGCCCAAAGCAGAGAACGCACTCAATAAAATGCCAGCCGTTAGCCATCAATTCTGGAATAGAAATAGCCAGGCTCCTACCACGTGCCAGATCCTGTATGTGAAGCCCATCACGTACCTTCTCTCGTTTAGCCCTGCGGCAGTCCTGGGATGTAGAAATATTTAAAATGACTTTTTAAAAAATATTTTAAAATGTTTTATTTATTTTTGAGAGAGAGAGAGAGAGACAGCATGAGCAGCGGAGGGTCAGAGAGAGAGGGAGACACAGAATCCGAAGACAGGCTCCAGGCTCTGAGCTGTCAGCACAGGGCCAGAGATGGAGCTCGAACCCATGAACTGTGAGATAATAACCTGAGCCGAAGCCGGATGCTCAACCGACTGAGCCACCCAGGCGCCCCATAAAATGACTTGTTTCTGAAGAGTGCCTGGGTGGCTCAGTTGGTTAAAATTCGACTCTTCGTTTTGGCTCAGGCCATGATCTCCTGATTCGTGGGATCGAGCCCCATGTTGGGTCCTGCACTGACAGCATGAAGCTTGATTGGGATGCTCTCTCTCCCTCTCTCTCTCTTTGCCCCTTCCCTGCTCATGCTCTCTCTCTTTCTCTCAAAATAAATAAACTTAAAAAAATTAAAATAACTTTCCAGGTGAGGAAGCCGAGGCCACCCGGCCTGCCCAAGGTCCCACAGTAAGAGGCGGGGTCAGGACTTGAGGACAAGTCATTCTGCTGAGGCCCCAGGGCAGGCAGCCGCTCTGGGCTTGGGACCGCCGTACTTGCCAGTGTCCTCGCCAGGGTCCTCGCCGGGCTCGGCTGGCACTGTGCTGGCAGCTCGTGGTCCCTGAGAGGCCTCTGGGAGGTGGACGAGGGCCCGTTACGCTCTGGTTGGCTGGTCTCTGAATGCTGACGTTGGCCGGTAGAGGTATGATGGGGTCCCGGTTCTGTCGCCCCCTTAGAAAAAAAGGTTCCAGTCTCTGAAATGGATATTTCCCCAATGACCTTACGGGTCCCTGGAATCCTGCAGCATCTTACTCTGATTCTGGGGTGTAAGGTGGTCATGGGCACAGCGTGGAGCTAATGGGGGGCCAAGCCCCATGCACCCCTGTACCCCATTCCTCCTGTCCCCCTGCTGGGCACAGCATATGCCCGGTGCCAACGCGTCTCCATAAATGCTGACTAAGGGATGGGCACAAAGCCAAGCGTAGCTGTGTAGATGGAGGGATGAATCTGGGCCCTCTGACCCCAACGCCCTAGAGTCATTAGATGCTGATAACAGGGGGGGGAGGGGTATCACCTCACCATTCTCCTCACTGGCCGGGATGCCCTTTCTAGGGCCCTGTGTTCAGCCCCTGGAGGCTGCTGGGGTAAAGGAGGCATCTGACCCTGCTCTGCTTCCACTATTATTGACTTGGGAAGTCACTTCACCTCTCTGAGCCTCAGTTTCCTCATCCATTCAATGGGCATATGCGCTGAGGGTAGGTGAATATCAACTCAAGCGATAAGCAGAGCACCTGGTCCCCAGTGATGTCTGTTCCCTTGTTCTCTTCCCTTCCGGTCACGGTGCTTTAAGAAGGAGGCTGTGTGTCACGTGGAGTTTATCACTCAATGCAGCCCCGGGGTTCAAGCACAGCGGCTGATCAATACGAGCTTAATGAATGTTGGTGTGGAATCGACTGGCCACTTTGGACAGAGCGACTGAGAAGACAGGGGGAGGATTGGGAACCACGTTTTCGCTCAGAAAGAACAGCGGTGGAAGTGAAGGCTGCTCCCCCTGGAGAGAAGGGGGGCTGGGATGCGCCAGGCGGCCCTTCCGGGGCGGGCATTGTTGGGGTACGTGAGCAGCTGCTCTGCGTGGCCCGTGGCGGGGGGCACATCTGGGACCAGCTGGGAGGGGGGCAGAGACTGTCCCCAGGGAAGATGCTGATTCCACAGGAGGGACGTCTATCTCGGCCTCATGGGCTCAGGGTGGACTGCAGGCCTTGGGAGAGGGTGACCTTCCTCTGCTATTCACCACATCAGGGCAGATAAGAGCCCCGGGGGCGGGCTGAGGATGCCAGGTTGGGGGTGATGACCCAGATGTTCCTGTCCCCCAGGGAACTGCCCCATCCGCTGTGACCAGGAATCAAAGTGTTCCAGACTCTGTGTCCACAGGAAGATTGAGTGGCCCGGGGAAGAGGAGGAACGGGGCTCGGACCATCCAAGGGACGAAAACAGTTTGATTTACTTGTTTAATTTCAAGAGAGACTTTCTCTACGGGAAATGTCCCTCTCGCTGATTATATAAAGCCAAACACAGAACATTATGGCCTCTTCTGTAAACCCTTCCAGCCCCCTGTGTGCATAAGTGGGTGTGAGCCTGAGAAAGAGGCTCCCTGGTCCAAAGGGCGTGGGTAATATCTGGGCGTGTGTGGGGGGGATGAAGGAGGTGATGGCGCCGTGCGTCACGAGGCGGGAGCCCTCGCAAATGCCCACCTTCTGCTGCCAGCCTGCCACCCAGCCCCCCACCGCACCACAGCCGGCCACCCCGTCCCCCACCTTGCGCTGTGACAGACATGATGACGTCCATCCGGGAGCTGGGGGGTGGGGTTCAGGTGGAGGGAACAGCAAGGGCAGAGGCTTGAGGCTGGAATGAGCTTGGGGAATTCAAGGGCAGCCTGGCCAAGGGACAGGTGGGGTGACTCAAGGCTGCGAGGTGGACGGCACCAGATCAGGCGGGCCCCATCGGCCAAGAGGGGAGTTTGGATTGCGTTCTAAATCCCAGAAGAAGCCCCTGGAGGGTTTAGAGCAGGACAGTGGGGGTGTTGTCCCTTCCTTTGATAAAGATCTCAGTGGGTGGGAAAGGCTTGTGGGGCGAGAGTGGAGGGGGAGGGTGGGGGGGACGGGCAGTTAAGGGGCTGCAGCCCATCCCTTCCTCCCACTTCTCCAAACTCCTTCCTCCTTCAAGGCCCCTCCTCAATTCCAGGTGAGGTGGGGATGACCCAGGAGCTCTGGCGATCCCGGAGGGTGGCCAGCCAGGCGTGCGGCCAGACACAGCCAGCCGCTGGGAATCAGAGAGGAGCCGTGGAAACTGGCGGTCGGGTTAAATAAGGGAGATCCCTGAGCCGGATGAGGCCAGAGTTCTGTGGAAGTCTCTCGAAGGACGGACGGTCCGCTGGTTAGGGCTGGAGAAGCAAGACTGGGCATCCACTCAGGCAGCCCGAACACCCACACAGGCCTAATAACTAATATTTATGTATTAACAGCAAACCCTTACTCACCTCTGAACATGGCCCAGCGCTGTGCTTAGCACTTGGCATACATTCCCCCTTAAGGTTCATATGTGCCCCGTGAGGAGTGACTGTTCCCCGTTTATGGACGGACAAAACTGAAGGCCAGAGAGGTTGTGTGTCTTGCCCAAGGTCACACAGCTTGGAAAGGCCTCCCTGTGCCTGAGGCTAACACATCTGAAGAAAGACTGAGGGTAGGAGGGCTTTGATCTACATGGAGACCAGAAAGCGTAGATCATGAGCCCCCAGCTCCGTCCAGGGGGAGATGGGGCCCTTGCCTGGGGCTGTGAGCTTCTGGCCGCCTGGAGTCGGTACGTCTGGGGGTCACCACGTTCCTGTCCAGGTTTCCCAGGCTCAGGGAGAAGGGACACTGGTTCCCCAGGGAGAGCTGTCCTACCAGGGCGCAGGGGAAGGAGTGCGCCGGGCGGCCACGTGCATGCTGTCGGGTGCTGCCCGCTGCAAGTTCACCCAAGTTTCTTCGCTGTCCACTGTCCTCCTGGACATTGGGGTTGTCAGCACAGGTGGATTTCTCCCAAAGAAAGGAAGACCTCTGTCTATTTATCTTCTTAACATCTATTGTGTGCCCACATGCTACAAAGGTTAAGTTTAAAACAATTTTTAATGTTTATTTATTTTTTAAATTTTTTATGTTTTATTTATTTTTGAGAGAGACAGCATGAGCTGGAAAGGGTCAGAGAGAGGAGACACAGAATCTGAAGACAGGCTCCAGGCTCTGAACTGTCAGCATAAAGCCTGACGCGGGGCTCGAACCCACGAACCTTGAGATCATGACCTGAGCCAAAGTCGGACGCTCAGCTGACAGAGCCACCCAGGTGCCCCAGCATCGGTTAAGTTTTTAAATTAACTTAAAACCATTTTCACAGGCACCCTGTGAAGAAGGTGCTATGAGCTCCCTTTCACAGATAAAGAAACCGAGGCTCAGAGTGACCGGCCACGGTGACTCAGCGTGTTGGTGACTCAGCCAGGACTTGACATTCACCCGTCTGATACCAAAGCCTCGGCGCCTCCGCGCCCCCACCCTGTTCCCTCTGCCATCTGACGGAGGATGCCAGGCAGGGGTGAGCAGGGAGGGGGGCAGGATGCGTTGGTTTGTTTGTTCTTTAGGAGGAGAGGGACAGGACCGGAGATAGACAGGGATCCCACGGCCTCGGGACCAAAGTCTCCCACAGCAGAAGGCCAGTGGGCCCCCAGGGGCTCACTCCTCCTCCACCAGGCACCCAGCACCCTCCCGAGGCTCACTGAAAGGTTTTGATTTCTTATAAAATCAGAAGGGGGCACCTGGGTGGCTCAGCCGGTTGAGCGTCCGACTTCAGCTCAGGTCATGATCTTGCAGTTTCTGGGTTCGAGCCCCGCATCAGGCTCTGTGCTGACAGCTCAGAGCCGCCTGGAGCCTGCTTCAGATTCTGTGTCTCCCCTTTTCTCTGCCCTTCCCCTGCTCATGCTCTGTGACTCTCTGTTTCTCAATAATGAATGAATGTTAAAAAATAAAATAAAATCAGAAGAAAATGAACTTTCAGGTAGCACAAGGTGTGAGGTGTTTTGGTTTTGTTTTTGATTGGGGTATAATTGACATGTCATATTTTATTAGTTTCAGGCACGCAATGTGATGATTTGATATTTGTGGATGTCGAGAAATGCCCACCATGGTTAAGTCCAGTTACCATCCATTGCTGGGCAAAGTCGCGCAATTGTTTTTCTTTCTTTTTTTAAAAGAAAAAATTTATTTTTTATTTTTTAAAAAAAATTTCAAAATGTTTTATTTATTTTAAAGAGAGAGAGAGAGAGAGACAGCATGAGCAGGGGAGGGTCAGAGAGAGAAGGAGACACAGGATCTGAAGACAGGATCCTGGCTATGAGCTGTCAGCACAGAGCCAGACACGGGGCTTGAACCCACAATCTGTGAGATCATGACCTGAGCTGAAATCGGATGCTCAACCTACGGAGCCACCCAGGTGCCCCTTTAAAATTTTATTTTTGAAACACAGAGAGACAGAGCACGAATGGGGCAGGGGCAGAGAGAGAGGGAGACACAGAATCCAAAGCAGGCTCCAGGCTCTGAGCTGTCAGCACAGAGACTGACGCGGGGCTCGAACTCATAAACTCTGAGATCGTGACCTGATCCGAAGTTGGATGCCCAACTGACTGAGCCACCCAGGCGCCCCTCTTTCTTCTTCCTTGTATGAGGACTTTTAAGATCTACTCTGTTAGCAGCTTTCAAATATGCAAGAGTATTATTAAATACAGTCATCATGCTATACCACCCATAACTTATTTATTTTATAACTGAAACTTTATACCTTTTGACCCCTTCACCCATTTCACCCACCCCTGAGAAAAAATGTTTCATATATAACATTGTTAAAAGCTCCATTATATTAACATACAGTGTTATAGTAATTTCAGGTATTTAATAATAATATACAATATATAGGTACATTGATACATGCATTCAGTGCAGTTGTAAAATATAATTATATGTGTGTATATATATTTTTTTAATGTATGAAGGGGCCCATGAAGGCAGAAGTACCTTGAACCCACAAAAGTCATAATGGGGCCCTGGGGAGTTTCTGGAACATTCCGACAGGTCTGGGGGCTCAGACACAGCTGCCGGGTGGGGCGGGCTCCCCTCCTCCCACCAACACAGGCGGGCGCTGGGCTCCTGCTCATAATAATGAATAATATCTGTTAGCCATTAACAAACTGCCAGGCTCCATCTCCCTTAATCCTTCTAACGCTTATGTTCTCATTTTACAGAGGAAGAGATCAACCTGAGAGGTCACATAACTGGGCCGGAGGTGACACAGGTGGCAAGCGGCGGCACCAAGATTCTAGTCCCGTATTGCCCTCCAAATGACATCCGAGGACCCCTTCCTGCCCCAGGAGTCTGGAACTTTCTGCAGCCTTTCATTGGGGGGGCGGGGGGCGGGCTGTAATTAATCGTTTCTTATTGTTTCCTGTGTTCAAGCTGGTCTCCCCACTTAGGCTTGGTCTCTCTAAGGCCTGGCTGCGTTTATACTTTCCTTCCTGGAGGCCCCGGGTCCCACGCGCTGAATAAAGTCATACGTGCCCGTGGTACCCCAGGGGGACCCTGGGTGGCCAGCTCGGCAATGTCCTCCCTGGCTCTCCACGGGGGCACCCGCTGGCAGCTGTGGTGTGCCTGCTCCTCGCTGCTGCCTCTTCGTGTAGCCTGTGGCCTTGTGCACAGTTCCGTGAGGGCAGCTCCGAGAGGCCCCTGGAGGAGCCTGGGGACCCGCTTCTGTCACCACGCTGTACCAGGAGCAAGCAACCGTGGCCATGGAGGGTCTCCAAAAACGTGATTTAAAGACAATTTCTTAAGTTCATTTATTTATATCGAGAGAGACAGAGACAGCACGTGAGCAGAGGAGGGGCGAGGGGAGAGGGCGCGAGAGAGAGAGAATCCCAAGCAGGCTCCACGCTGTCAGCACAGAGCCCAGCACGGGGCTCGAACTCACGAACCGTGAGATCATGACCTGAGCAGAAATTGAGAGTCAGAAGCTTAACTGGCTGAGTCCCCCAGGCGCTCCCCCCAAAATGTGATTTTTGATGCCTGCATAGTAGTTTACTTATACTTGCATAGTGTCGCTAAGCTCTGTATTAGTGATGTTTTACTGGCCAGCCCTTCCCCGGTGATGACGGTGATGGTGAGTGGGATTTTGCTTTTCAGTAAGTCAGCCCCCAAATATTTATTAAGTGCATACCAAGTGCTGAGAACAACTCTCTGATCATCTGGCTTTGGTTCAAGGAAACATGTGGAGTATGAGCAGAACATTTTTTTTAATGTTTATTTATTTTTGAGAGAAAGAGAGAGAGAGAGAGAGAGAGAGAGAGAGAGAGAGAGACGGAGCATGAGCGGGGGAGGGGCAGAGAGAGGGAGACACAGAATCCGAAGCAGGCTCCAGGCTCTGAGCTGTCAGCAGAGAGCCTGATGCAGGGCTCGAACTCATGAACCGTGAGGTCCTGACCTGAGCTGAAGTCGGATGCTTAATCGACTGAGCCACCCCGGCGCCCCATATGAGCAGAACATCTGAAAACCTATGAGAAGTGGCCAACGAGGCTGTGAGGGAAATTTATAGCCTCAAATGTATTTGTCAATACAAAGATGAGATGGGAAATGAATGAACTAAACATTCAACTTGAGACGCTAGACAAAGAGCAATAAAATAAAAGAAACACCAAGACAAAGAGCTCATAAGGCATAAAGGAAGGAACTAAGGACACAAAACCAAGAGCTGGGTCTTTAGAAACACCAGTGTGGGGGCGCCTGGGTGGCTCAGTCAGCTGAGCGTCTGACTCTTGATTTCGGCTCAGGTCATGATCCCAGGGTCGTGGGATCGAGCCCCACCTCGGGGTCTGTGCTGAGCATGACACCTGCTTGAGGTTCTCTCTCTCTCTCTCTCTCTCTCTTTCTCTCTCTCTCTCTCTCCCTCCCTCTCTTTCTTTTTCTCTCTCTCTCCCTCTGTCCCTCTCCCCCACTCACTTCTGTGCACACACACTCTCTCAAATAAAAAATAAACAAAATGAAAAGACCAGGAGGATGGAATGTCCAGGGACATACCCAGACCACAGACTCCTTACTTGGGAGGCCTTCGGCTGGGACGTCTCCCTCCACGGTTCTGGTAGCAGTGTTCTGGCCGCGTGTGCTAGTGATCCATTGCCACATAACAAATTCACCTAAACATAGAGACTTAAAACCAGAAACAGGTTTCTCATGGCTTCTGTGGTCAGGGATCCAGACGGGACCTGGCTGGGCGGCTCACCAGGCTGCGATCAAGGTGCTGGCGACCCCAGCCATCCCAAGGCTTAGGCCGGGGAGATCCGCCACCAGGTTCGCCCACCTGGCTGTCGGGCGAGCCTCGGTCTTCACCGGTGGGTGGCTGCAGACTCCGGTTCCTTGGGGGCGTGGCCTCGTCATAGGACTATCCGCAACGTGGCTGCCTTGCTTCCCCCAGAGCTACGGCAGATAGGGAGAGAGAGAGAGGACGGAGAGAGGACGGTCTTTTTTTTTTTTTTTTTAATTTTTTTTTTTTCGTAATCGGTCTTAACCTAATTTTGGAAGCGACACTGCGTCACTTTTGCCCTATTCTCGTATTGTGCGGGTTAGACTCGAGTCTCTGGGTCCGGCCGCACTCAGGGGAGCCAGTTACACACGGGTGTGAACACGAGGAGGGAGGGAACCATGGGCATGGTCCCAGGCTGCCACCGCACAGAGGGCACCACACGCCTGGAGAGCAACTATTCTCTGTGCTAAGGGAGGGCGGTGAGCGGAAACGGCCACTGACTCAGCAGATAGGACCTGTCCCCGTCTGACCCATGGGATCGTAATAAAGATCACCTTGGGGGCGCCTGGGCGGCTCAGTCCGTTAAACGCCCGACTTCGGCTCACGTCATGATCTCACAGTTGGTGAGTTTGAGCCCCGCATCAGGCTCTGTGCTGACAGCTTAGAGCCTAGAGCCTGCTTCGGATTCTGTGTCTCTCTCTCTCTCTGACCCTCCCCTGCTGTCTTTCTCTCGGTGTCAATAATAAATAAAATATTAAAAAAAAGATCATCTTGAAAATGTGTTGAGTTTACTGTGATGAGGGCTGGATAAAGGGCTAAAACTTTTTAAAGTGTTAATTTATTTTTTAAAAGAAATCCAGAATTTTTATTTTTTTTATTAAAAAATTTTTTTAATGTTTTATTTATTTTTGAGATAGAGACAGAGCATGAGCGGGGGGAGGGGCAGAGAGAGAGGGAGACACAGAATCGGAAGCAGGCTCCAAGCTCTGAGCTGTCAGGGCCGAGCCAGACATGGGACTCGAACCCATGAACTGCAAGATCATGACCTGAGTCAAAGTGGGACGCTCAACCAACTGAGCCACCGAGGTGCCCCTGGATAAGGTGCTTTGTAAAGTATAAAATACCCCCCAGAAGGTAAGCGTTTTTAAGAGAACAGGGCTGGAAATGCAAGTGTTGGTGATTTTGATTTTTTTCCCTTTTCTTTCTTTCTTTACTCTCTCCCTCCTTCCCTTCCTTTCCTCCCCTTCCTTTCCGTCTTTCTTTCAAAAACTCTTTCACTGATATGACACATATACACGGTCCAATTCAGAATGTGGTCGTGTCCCCCTGTCCCACCTGTTCTTCCAAAACAAGTGACCATGTCAGTTCTTTCCACTTGGTGCATTCTCTGAAACCTGCTAGAATTTGACTGTTATAATCAGAAAAATACCACCTTTACAATGGGTCCTTTCTGTTGATTAGGGAGTTTCCGTTTCTGAACTCCTTATCTCTCTGGGGCTTTACCACAGCCCCAGGAGAAAAGCCAAGAAGGGATTGATTTCCTTGTGGCTTAAGATGAGGAAGTCACCCTCCACCCTGGCAGGCGGGCAGGGGACTCGAGGCGGTGTCCTGTGTGAGCCCGGGGCAGCCGGCCACCCGTCAGCTCCCCGCACCCGAGGGTTCTCAGCAGGGCTCGCCTCCCCCCACCCCTTCCAGAGTGGCCATTGTCAAGTCCAATGGAAACCACTGGGGCTGGCCCAGCCAGGGCTCTAGAAAAATCCCGCTTCTGGGAATCCACCCTAAATAAGTTTTCGGGAGGCAGGCAAATTTTATAGGCAAATAGATTTAATGCAGCAGGACTTTTAATGGCCCCCATCCAGAATTAATGTAGGTGTTCGGTGAGAGGAAATTGGTCCAATAAATTCAGTCATTGGAAAGTGGAGTATTTCCCTACCATTGAAATCTAGCTCTGAAATACAGATTTGTGCGGTTTAATGTTTCCTGGATGAAGCAGAATAAACAATGGCCCGGAGGGAGGACTGTCTAGGATACAAATCCACAGAAATCCGTGAGGAGGGAAATGTGACAGACACAGAGCAGGTGGCTTTCTGGAGATAAGGTCGTAAGAGCTTGCTGCTTTTCTTATTTTCTCTTCATGTCCGGAACTGCCCGCGTGAGCACGCCAGCGATGTGAGTCCCAGAAGAGCGAAGCCCTGAAGTCCCCAGTACCACCCCCTACTCAGCCCTCTCCTTTCCCCGATACTACGTTTGTCATCGATACTTCTAGATGTCTTCCTTGAATCCACCGTGTATCACTTTTATTTTTTTAATGTTTATTTATTTTTGAGAAAGAGAGACAGAGTGGAAGTGGGAGAGGAGCAGAGAGAGAGGGGGAGACAGAATCCGAAGCAGGTTCCAGGCTCCAAGCTGTCAGCACAGAGCCCGAGGCAGGGCTCGAACCCACAAACCGCGAGATCCTGACCCGAACTGAAGTTGGAGGCTTTACCGACTGAGCCACCCAGGTGCCCTTATTTTTCTTAAGTTTATTTATCATTTTTGAGAGAGAGAGAGAATGAGAGAGAGAGAGGTGGAGAGAAAGGGAGAGAGAGAATCTCAAGCAAGATCTGCGCTATCAGCACAGAGCTCGACTCGGGGCTCAGTCTCACCAACAGCGAGATCATGACCTGAGCCGAAATCAAGAGTTGGACGCTTAACTGACTGAGCCTCCCCCCCAGACGCCCCAACTGTGTCTCGTTTTTAAAGCTTCCATGTACAATCAGAAAAACCTTCGGGGGAGAGGAGACAACAAAACAGAACTTTCTCAAAACGAACCTCGACATCACAGATCAGGAGAAGCATCGAGATTCTGGCAGAGCCGGTCTCCCTGTTTGAGGACCAGGGCGTGGGGCTCAGGGCCTCGGGTGGCTCGCCATGCTCACCGGGTGTCCGTGGTGGCTCCTGATGGCTGGCGGGGCGCTGGTCCTGGGCAGGGCCGGGCAGGGGCGGGGCAGGGAGGCCTGCAGGATGCTCTGGGCTGGGCTGGGTGTGCCCGGATCTGAGCTTCCCATCCGTGTGTCCTGGGTACTGGGAGATATGAGTGGAGAGACAGACACCCGGGCAGGAGGGACCAAAGTTCTCACGGATGGCCTTGGGAGAGTTAATGTGTAATATTCTAGAACATAAACTGAGCTGTAAGGCGTGATCCTGAGCCCAGACCTCCAGGAGCCACTGAGAGCTGCGCCAGGAGCTGCCACCATGTCGGTGAGGATGCGGCCCCTCCTCCGCCCACCTGCTGGTTCCCCTCTCCTCTGCTCTGGTGGGGCAGCGGGGGATGGGGGCAGCTGGAGGGAAGCCACTGCCCCTCTCTGGGCCTCAGTTTCCCTGCCTGTAGAGTGACAAGGTGGGAAAGGCTGTCTCCACAGCCCTCTAGCATAGATGTTCTCTGCTCCCTCCACCGCTCCCCTGCTGCGGGAGCCTGAACCCGCCTCTTCCCCTTCTCTAGACTCCGTTTCTCATCCGTAGT
This sequence comes from Mungos mungo, assembly GCA_004023785.1. Classification (NCBI taxonomy): domain Eukaryota; kingdom Metazoa; phylum Chordata; class Mammalia; order Carnivora; family Herpestidae; genus Mungos; species Mungos mungo. The sequence continues at coordinate 52,434 of PISW01004231.1, read as the reverse complement.
AATAATAATAGAGCAGGAATAATATTAACTGCCAACATCTACTGGGCTTTAAAATTATTTTAACGTTTATTTATTTTTGAGAGACAGAGAGAGACAGAGTGTGAGCAGGGAAAGGGCAGAGAGAAAGGGAGACACAGAATGTGAAGCAGGCTCCAGGCTCTGAGCTAGCTGTCGGCACAGAGCCTGACGCGGGGCTCGAACCCATGAACCTCGAGATCATGACCTGAGCTGAAGCTGGATGCTTCACTGACTGAGCCACCCAGGCGCCCCTACCGGGCTTTATAGAGGTGAAATTGCCCAAATTGGATCTTCTGAGGATTAGAGGGTGTCTTAGTTTCCAGTGGCTGCCGTGACAATATTCCCCCACGGTCCCGGGGGGCAGAGGTCTGAGATGGAGCAGTCGGCAGGGTCAGGCTTGCCCTGAAGATTCCCGGGGAGGATTCTTTCTTGTCCTGTCCAGCTTCTGGTGGCTGCCGGTGGCTTGTGGCATTCTGTGGCTGTGGGGGCGCGACTCTGGTCTCTGCCTCTGTCTTCACATGACCTCTTCCTCTGTGTGTCTGTGTTTCTGGGTCCACTCTTCCCTTTTCTTTTTCTTTTTTAAATTTATTTTTATTTTTTTTGTTAAAAAATTTTTAATGTTTGTTTATTATTGAGACAGAGACAGAGCATGAGTGGGGGAGGCACAGAGAGAGAGGGAGACACAGCATCCGAAGCAGTCTCCAGGCTCTGAGCTGTCAGCACAGAGCCTGATGCAGGGCTCGAACCCACCGACTGTGAGATCATGACCTGAGCCGAAGGCAAGAGTCAGATGCTCAAGGGAATGAGCCACCCAGACACCCCCACCTTCCCTTTTCTTATAAGGATACCGGTCCTATTGGCTTTAAGGTTCACCCTAAACAAATGCTAACTTGATTCCATCTGCAAAGACCCTATTTCTGGATAAGTCACATCCACAGGTTTCAGGTGGACGTGACTTTTTGGGAGACACTATTCAGGCCAGTACAGAGAAGATGCAGGATGCGACCGTGACTGGAGGGCTGTTGCCTCCCCACCCTCAGCCTCCCCAGGGGAATTTTGTGACCCAGGGACTTTCCCCTCTTTCCCCTTCTCTGGTCGTTTGATCCCTGCCCTCTCTCTTCCTTCTCCAGAGACCAACTGGTCCTAATCTCTTATCTTAATGATGGGGGAACTGAGGCCCAGAAAGGGAGGCAGCTGGTCCCAGGTCACTCAGCCAACCGGGGGCAGGGCCAGGACTCGTTCCCTGCCCACTGACTCCTCCCCCCCCCCCCCCCCCCCCCCCCCCCCCCCCCCCCCCCCGACTTTGCCCCTCCCCTTATTGTCTCTCTCTGGGCCTGAGACTTTGCTGAGTGAGGCCAAGGATCCTGGGTCTCATGCTCCCACCGGCACCCTGATCTATCTAGAGGCACCTGACCTCGGCCTTCCTTGTGCCCCTGTGCTGGAGCACCCCCACCTCCATCCTCGGGGGCTTCGCTCCTGCTGTGTCAGCCAGGGGGTAGTCAGGGAACGGGGGATGCTTTTCCCTACGCCGGGCCCCACCGGGACTGTCCAGGGTCCTGGGGCGGGGGATGGGCAGGCAACTGGAGGGAGCCGAGAAGACCAGGCCTGCTCAGGGTGTCCGCTCGGAGACGTGTGTGTGTGTGTTGTAGAGTCCGTGAGAGCCCGCGATGTGGCAGGGCATCTGCGTTTCTCGTAACGTTTGAACATCTTGGGGAGGGACCGGCTAACCTTGTCCCTGAGTGGTAAATTTCCTTGTCTGTGAGACACTGGGGGAGGATTTTAATCCAGCCCGTCTGGTCCTGCAGATGCAATCCAGCTGTCCCCTCAAGCAGCCACTGGACGGGTGAGGCCGTCCTGTGTCTAGACCCCATTTTCTCAAAGGCAGGTAGGGGCGCCTGGATGGCTCAGTCGGTTGAGTGTCCGACTTCGGCTCAGGTCATGATCTCACAGTTTTGGGTTCGAGCCCCGCATCGGGCTCTGTGCTGACAGCTCAGAGCCTGGAGCCTGCTTCCGATTCTGTGTCTCCCTCTCTCTCTCTGCCCCTCCCCTGATCACACTGTCTCTCTCTGTCTCTCAAAAATAAATGTTAAAAAAAAAAAAGGCAGGGAGATTTTTCCCAGCAGGGGGCGTTTGGCCACGTCTGGGGACATTTGCGGGTGTCACAGCTTGGGGAGGGTGCCCCTGGCGTCTGGTGGACACAGACGTGGGCTGCCGCTCCACACCCTCGGTGCAGGTGCACGGGCTGTCCCCTCGACCAAGTGTCAGCGGGGGGAGCACTGACTAGGCCCCCATGGACACTGCCCTTGACTGGCAGCCAAGCACCCCAGGCTGGTGAGTTTCAGGTGTGCTGGCTGCGGGAAGAGCACAAAATCCGTGAGCAGAAATCACACAACGTAAACGTGTTCTCCCCTAAAACGTTGAAACCTTTGGTACCTGCTGCGTGCGTCCCCTCCGGCCCCACCACGCGCCTTCCCAGCATGGATGCGGGAGAGCGACATTTTGGAAGAGTGGGGTAATGGGCTCTGAAAACAGCTTCCAGGGGTGCCCGGCTGGGTCGGTCGGTTGGGTGTCTGACTTCCGCTCAGGTCGTGATCTCACGATTCATGGTTTCGAGCCCAACATCAGACTCTGTGCTGACAGCTCAGAGCTTGGAGCCTGCTTCAGATTCTGTGGCTCCCTCCGTCTTTCTCTCTCTGGCTCCCTCCCCCATTTGTGCCCTCTCTCCCTCTTTCTCAAAAATAAATAAATTAGCATTTAAAAAACCAGCATCCTCCCTCTCCATTAAAAAAAACAAGAAGAAGACAGAAATATTTTCAAGACCCTCCCTTTAACCATAGTGCAGCTGTGGGAGGCTTGGGCTGTATAGAAATCTAGGGGCCGCTAAGGTCCTACGGAAAAAGGAGGAGTGAGTGAATGATGACAGTAAGTAATCATTATGATGTCTGCCCCCTCGATTTGCCTGTAGTTCATGCCAGGCTCTATGCGTGGGGCTCTGCACACGTGATCTTGCCCCTCCCAACGGCCTGAAGGTGGGCGCTATGAACCTCAGGGGCCCAGCAATGTTGGTCACAGAGCAGGGTTTCGCACTGGTTGTGAATGAATACTTCAAATGAGCCCATTCTATAGATGAGGAAAGTAAGGTCCGGAGAGGGACTTCCATAGGACATGCCAAGACATGTGACTGACGGAGCTTTATAGATTCCTGGTTTTGGGTGGGCCAAGCCCTGCATGTCTTTGATCCAATCATTTTCTGTGGAGTAAAATGACTCCAGGGTTTTGCAGAAGCTGAACACACCCTTGTTTTGGGGGTTCGGCTAAGGGCGCCATGCCTGATCACCTGAACATATCTGGGAACTGTACTTTCGTCAGAGACCACTGTACCCACTTCACAGATGGGCATACCGAGGGTCCCCCAGCTGGGCTGCATGTCTCCACACCAGCTGTTCTTCTAACCCAGCTGGGTGGAACAGATGGAATCAAAGCAGTGAAGAGGGAGCTCTAGAAGGTTCTGACCAGAGCAGTCTAGCTTTTCCCCTTCCTAGCTCAGTGCCCTCGAATGCACAGAGGGTGACTGAGCCTGCAGCCCCATGAAATGGTGCCTATGGATGGGGATCCTGGCAGAGGGTCTCTGGGCATGTGTGTGACGGGCCTTTTGTGAAATGCTTCTCTGTTGGCACAGGAAAATTTTGAGATCATGAACATGAACATGAAGGTGGGGTCAACCCTGAAGATCAAGGGCAAGATTGCCAGTGATGCTGATGGGTGAGCAAGGAAGGGGAGAGGCCAGGGTGGGCCCCATGAGGGGAGGCGGGCTGGCCCACAGGCTTGGGACAGGCCTGGGAGGTGGGGGCAGGCAGGGCAGCCTTGTGAGATGGTGAGAGCGACCTCAGGGGCCTTTTTACATCCTTTGGTCATTCTCACGTCCCTGCCATGCCCCTGCTGCCTCTCTTCTGTTAAGGGCCTGTCTTCGCCTCTGAGGCCAGGTTTGGGGATCCTCAGAATGTGACAACCCATGCTATTTGCTCAACTCCGTGGCCCCCAAAGACACTGAAGGGGTAGGTGGAGAAGCCCCTGGAGCCCTGCCCAGCCCCCTGGGGTCAGGTTTCTCTACCAAAAGCCCAGTCCCCTCCCCACCAGCTCACTGGGCAGATGCCAGCCTTTCACACATGTTACACCAGAGACCGCCACCAGGGGGCGCCAAGTGGTCTCTTTTGTATCCTCTTCCTTGGACCTAGCCGCACTTGTCCTCCGTTACTAACAGCGGTCATAGAATTTCTTGGAGCTGACGTCCAATAGCTTTTGGTTGAGGAGAGGCAGGCAGATGTGTGGGCAAGGAGTCAAGAGGAAAGTCACCCCTTTCTCCTACTTGGGTTCTTTAAGTAGATACATGGTCATGGTCTGAGACTTCCCAGTGAAGGCGCCCTATTCATGATCTAGAATGTCCTGCTCTCAGGCCGTCGAACCCAGGCTACAGTGATCCTGTCCGGAAGTCACGCGGCCCCCTGATTGGATACCTGTACTGACAGGGAGCTCGCCACTTGAGGTTAGCTGTTTATGGCCAAACTCAGCGGGTCTTCAGATACCTAGGGACAACACTCTTCCCCAGGATACATACCCTGGATTCCTGAGATTCTCACTATCAGTGACCCTCCCGTCGCCTTAGCCCCCGTGCAAATGGGGTGATAACTCCAGTGCTAAGTCCGAGCACGTTGTCACCTCCTTTGTTTTAACGCACAGGCCTCTGTTAACACCTTCCTTTCGTGATTCAGTTTGTCTCAACCAAGACCCCGCAACCCAAGCAGTTTTACCCAGGGCTGGCCCCTAATCCTTCCTTGTCACCCCTCTCCCTGCAGGTTTGCCCTTAATCTGGGCCAGGGGTCATCTAAATTGGACCTGCATTTCAACCCACGCTTCCGTGAGAATGTCATCGTCTGCAATTCAAAGGATGGCTCCTGGGGAGCGGAGAAAAGGGACAGTCACTTATGCTTCAGCCCAGGGTCAGAGGTCAAGGTGAGGTCAGACGCAAAAGGTGCCCGAGGAGGCGGTCAAAGGGAGAGCCCAGAGGGGAGGGCGCCCTGGCCTAGACGTGCGCTGGCACTGTTGGGGCCAACCAGGGTGGTGCCCTCGGCCCATTTCCAGGGCCTCCCGCCTCCCTGACACCCTCCCTTCTCCCCCGCAGTTCACCGTGACCTTTGAGAACGACGAATTCAAAGTGAAGCTGCCAGACGGGCACCAGCTGACCTTTCCCAACAGAATGGGCCACAGCCACCTGAGCTACCTGAACGTGCACGGAGGGCTCCAAGTCACCTCCTTCAAGATCGACTGAGGGGACAGCACCTCGCCTGGAGTGCAAGGCCGCTGCGCAGACTCCCTGCCCTGAGCTTCCCAGTCACAGATCAGCAGCCACTGAGTCTGGGCTCCTGCCCTGGGACCCTATCCACCCCCCTACCCAAGGCTAAGCACAGAAAAAAGAACCCACCTTTACCCAGTCTCTGCGACAACGAGTGTGGTGATTTCCATACATTTAATGCTCCCAGCATCCTCGTGATGCAGGGGAGGAAACTGAGGCATAAGGGTCCTAGGACTGTGAGATAGGGGTTGGGGCATTCTCCCAAACACCTCTAAGCGTCCACGGCGGCCTATCTGTCCCCAGTTTTCACCAGGGCAAGTGCCAAGCGGCCCTGGGGGCTCACGGGCACCTGGGCCACGGGCTGTTCCAGGAACTGCAGATAAGGGCTCCCACCTGGGCGTCTTATCTCTGGAACATTCATTCCAACCTGGTTACTCATTACCCCCTGCCGCGGCCCCTCCCCTCACTGGGGGCCCTGGAGGGTGGGTGGGTTTGGGGGGGAGGGCGGAGATTTTTTGGTTTTCCAAACCGGATGCTGAAGGCTTTTAGGCAGGTGGAGCGGACTCTGTTGTCCCAGGTCCCCAAGCATCTTGCAGGACACCTTTTATCAAAAAGCCTTTTTTAATCAGGACCCAGAAGCAGGTCTGGGGTGCACAGGAAGGCGGGATTCCTCCCCTGTGAGGTCACACCCAACTTTCCTCTGGGGTTGGAATGTTGGGGAAGCAGCCTGAGCAAGGGCTGGGGCTCTGAGGGATGCAGCAGGGACCCTGCGGGGGGCAGCTCCAGGGATGAACTGGGGCAGGCGGTCCCTTTGGGAGAGGAGACAAAGGCCCTGTGTGGTATGCTCCTCACCACCCCCCCACCCCAGTCTTCCGACCCCCGGCAAGGACAGCTTTCCCAGCACAAAGGCTGCACTGTGAGGCTGGGCCCTCCAGCCAGTGGGGGTGGCAGGGTGGGGGGTGAGCCGAAGAAATGGCCCTGGGTCCAGAGTGGCAGGGTGCACCCAGCAGGGCCCACGGGAACAACGGGGTCCCAGCACAAGCCTGATGGCCCCTGGCCTCCCTCCCATGTCTGTCCTGCAGAGGCGTGGAGGGGCCTGGCCTCCCACCTGTCGCGGGCAGGCAGGACCTAGCTAGCTGGTGCCAGCTCTGCACCCGGGCTGTTCCCGGGTGGTGCCCTGAGCCCTGGCGGGGGCCCGAGCCCGTGGCCAGCTCGTCACACCTTGACTTCATCGTCCTCCTCGGCGTCAGCAAAGGCAAAGGTGTTTGTTTGCACTGTGCTGGGCACGGGGGTCCTGCTGCCTGCCTGGGGTGCCCCCCACTCTTCGTCCAGGCTCTCCCATGAAGCCCGGGCCTGGGGCAGCTCCTGCCGGGCATCTCTCTCTGGATAGTGGCGGCTGCCCTGGCTGTCCCCCCAGCCCGCTCCCCAGCACCTGCTAGGGGCCTTGTCAGCAGGTGTACGGGGACTCCCTTCCCCCACATTGGCCCTCACCTGGGCCAGAGGGCTCAACCCAGCAGTAACCCCATTGGGGAAGCGTCCACGTGACTGGGGGCTTGCGGCAGGGGCTGGGGGGCCTGTGGCAGGGGCTGGGGGGTCTGAGGCAGGGGCTGGGGGGCTTGTGGCAGGGGCTGGGGTCTCAGCTGCAGAGGTTTCTGAAAGGCTCATGACCCCCAGTAGCTCACTGAGGAGAGATGGCCCAAGGTCAAGGTCCAGGCGGAAGGACAGGAGGGAGTCAGAGCGGCGCAGCTCGGGCTCAGAGGGGAAGGTGCTGTCACGTTCTCGGTCACGAGGCTTTTCTGGGCGAGGCAGGCGGGAGATAGTGCAGAACCCGGACTCCAGGCCTAGAAAAAAAATGGGGAGGAGGGTCATAACCAGGGTCCCTAGTCAGGAATTGGGGAGGGGGCAGGCCGGGACCCACCCCAGCTTGCCATGTGGCCTCGACACGTCACTCTCGCATCTGGCCTCAGGCTCTCCCATCTTGCCAGCATAGTGAACGCTGATGTTTCTCACGGGATCTTCCTATTGAGCCTAACAGTTGAAGATGGGCATAATCCTCATTCCCATTTTGCAGAGGGAGAAAGTAAGGCTCAGTGTGGGACAGGGGGAAAGGCTTGCCCAGCGTCATAGGGTCTGAAGGGGTAGGGCCAAGCCTGGAGCTCAAACGTCCCGACTCTCAGTCCCAACTGATGGTCATGGTCCCTGGTCCTCTTCTGTTACAGTGGCCGGTGGGCTCAGGTGAACCCATAGCACGTGGGCTAGTTTGTGGGCACAGGGACGGAACTAGCAGCCAAGGTCTGACTGCACAGACATCACAGACTCAAAGGACAAAGGACAGGCAGATGCCCAGCAAAGGACTCCGGTCCAGCCTCTGGTCCAGAACTACCATGCCTGAGGCACAGCGTGGTCACTGTGGACCAGCCCTGGCAGAGTTTTGAGCAGCACTGCTAGGAAGAGGGGGTGCAGGGGAGGTGGAGGGGGCGGAGCCCCGGAGGAGAAAAGCCGAGAGCAGAGAATGGCCACCAGGTGGCAGCAGGGGCCCCGGTTCCCGAGGTGAGCTGTCTCCCGGACCTAAGGTGGCTCTTGCCACTACCCACCGCGGCAGGAAGGGGCCCCTGGCTTCTGTACAAGTGTTTTTTTCCAAATTCATCAAGTTCTGTTCAAATAACAAAAACAGAGCAACAGCTCCTATGTCCTGAGCGTGTCCTACGCGTGACTCTGGGCCACGCCTGATGCAGGAACTACATCGTGGAGTCTTAGCAACGCCCCTAATGGACCCATTTTACAGGTCAGGACTTGAGCTCCCAGAGGTCAGTCGGGCTTGCTGGAAATCAAGTAGAATCGGGATTTTAACCCAGAGCCCGGACTCTCAGTCCCACCACTGCGTCATTCTGACATAAGGGGGCTGCTTCCGTCGAAGGGGACGGCCATGGACGGGGACACAGGAAGGCAACCCCCATCTCCTCGCCTCTCGACCCCAGTGCTCTTTGCGGAGAGCTGGTTTGCACCCATCGCCCTCCACCCCGTCCGTGGCCTGGGGTTTGGGCCTGACCTCCGCGGCAGAATTAAACTAATGCGGGGAAAGGAGCTCCCGGTGGCTTGGCCGAACCCCCGAACCCTCTGGGCCTCAGCACCGGAAACCTGAGCGGCCCGGGCCCTCACCGTAACTGGAGTGGCCGTCTGCGGTGCTGGCGGGGCTGCGGTCGAAGGCGAGCTTGCCGACCACCAGGCTGTCGTAGGCGGCCTGGTTGAGCTGGGGCAGGGAGATGGCGTTCTTGATGATGGGGGAGACGGCGGGCGGGGCCGGCGAGGGCGCGGGCGGGGAGGCCATCCTCCGCGCCGGCAACCCGCCCCTCCGCACCTGCTGTAGCTTCTTGGCCAGGTAGCTGCGGGGTGAGCGGTGAGTGCTACCCGAACCGCCGTGGTTGCTGAGGAAGGAGGTGTCCCCGAAGACGTCCCCGCCGCGGCCCACGTGCATGGTGTGACGGAAGTCCCCGAGCGGGGGGCTGATCATGTCTGCCGTCAGCCGCCTCTTCCCGTGGGAGCCGGACACCCAGCCCACCGGCGAGAGCTTGCCCAGGCTCATGGCAGGGGGTCCTCGGGCCCCCTGGGGGCCCGGCATCAGCTCTGGCTCCTCACAGCTGCTGGTCCAGGCCCCCCTGGGGCCCGGGCTCAGGACCCACTTCTCAGCCCCCTAGTCCCCAGAGCAAGGGGGCGGTCGGAGGCTGCTCCTGCTCTCCTGGGACCTGCCCCCGGTGCTAAGACCATGGAAGGCCCATGGCTCGTCAGGCCCCGCTCTCCGCCAGTGGAAACAGCTGTAGATGTCCTGTCCCAACCCAGAGAAGGGACCAGGGGTGCCTCAAGTGTGAACAGCCCCTCTCTGCTGGGGGTGGAGACCTGAAAGAGAGAAAGAGAAGGAGGGCTCAATGGGGATCCGGGGTCCAAATGACAGCTCCGGGGACACCGATAAAATGCTGAGCGGCGCACACAGGAGGACACAGGGAGTGATTCCGGGTGGAGGACACTTAAGACCAGGCAAAGTAAACGATAGTGACACAGTAGGGATCGTGGTCACCCTTAGCCGGAGGGGGCCCCAAACTTCATCAAGCTGTATGTTTGAGACGTGTCTCTGTGAACAGCATCCATGGTCCTTACAGAGACTATTTATGAAGCACCTACTAAGTGCCAGTAAATTGCCTCAGTCATTCGTGTAAGCCACACAACACCCCTGAGGGAGGTACTATTTTATTTTATTTTTTTAAGCTTATTTATTTGGAGAGAGAGTGAGCGAGCAGCGAGGAACAGGGGCACAGAGAGAGAGAGAGACAGAGAGAGAGACTCCCAAGCAGGCTCCACGCCATCAGTGCAGAGCCCAATGTGGGGCTCAAACTCACAAACCAACCGCGAGATCATGACCTGAGGTGATATTGGACCCTTAACCGATTAAGCCCCCCAGCCGCCCCGGGAGGCACTGTTGTAGAGAGGAGAAACTGAGGCCCAGAGCAGTGAAGTGACTTGCTTGAGGCTACATAGTAAAATATGGTGAGGCAGAGCCCTCCCAACCCAGAGCCCTGGGGCCCCAAGCTACATTCTCTTCTTCGGGCAGGTTGGGCAAATCACCTCCCTCCTCTGTGGGTTAAATTGTCTTTCACTCAGGGAGGCCAGGAGGGAGGAGGTGCCTTGCCACAGGCTTTGTGAGCTGCTGTGTAAACAGTCGGCACAGAGGTTCCTTAGATCCCTCCGCCTTCAAGGTGCTTCCTGGAAAAAGGATCCTGTGGTCAAAAGTGGCTTTTCCCAGCTGCTACTGCATGCCTGAGCATATTCAAGGCTCTGAGAAGGCCCTCAGGAAAGAACTTGACCATAATTTTTCAAATTGATGTAGGAACCTTGTCGTCAGGGCGCAAGTTTGGGAAAAAGCTCAGTAGGTGCCAAAAGGGATTCCTTGCTCACCCCATCCCCTCCTGATCCCCCTCACCTCCTCCCCAGCCCCAACCTTCTAGAAGCTTCTCCTGGTCTGACCCCATCCCTTCTAGTTATCACAGAAAGTGCAGCCTGGAGGACACATATGAGCCTACGGTCTGACCTCTGGTTTTCCTGTGGCCCACAAAGGGTCCAAGTGTGCTCAAGATCCTATCAAGACAGCCAGTCGAGACTTGGACTCAGAGCCTCTGACTCACGGTCTTTGATTGGCTCCTGGAGCCCAGTCTTGTCTCCCTAGATTGGCGACACACTGTAAAGGTGGAGCAGCTGCCTGGAGTTTCCGGGCTGCCTCCCTCCGTCCCAGCACCCGGCTTGGGCTCCGCACGAGACAAAGGCCAAATCAACAGGGGTTCGGTCACAGGAGATCTGAGTGATGACCTTTTCACCAAAGGATCACCTTTTGCCACCTTCCAAGTGGGGGCAGGTGGAGGATTCAGAGGCCTCCCAGTATGACCTTGAGTAAGTCACTTACCTCCACAGGTGTGGGGCCTCAGCTGATAAAAGTTGATAACACCTAGATATGTGCCTCAACTTTTGTTTTTAAATATCACTGCCACCTCCAAGCATAAAAAAATCTCAGTACTGCCCTTTGACTGTTATTTGAAATTCAAAATAGGTTAAATAACAAGATAAAAACAAAGCAAGCAATAAAACAAAGCCAGCTTTGTTCTCTGACTACATTCTCTTCCCTTCCCACCATCTGACCCTCCTCCAGCCCCAACCCCTCCCCCTGGGGGGGTCTGAATCATCTCTTTCCCTGGCACCCCCGGCACCAAGAAGTCCTCGTGAATGTTTGCTGACGTGACGTAGCACTCTGCAGCTGGCCGCCCATTACATGACGTCATCTGACTCCAACAGCCCGGCTGTTGAGATCGTGAGGGTCATGCCCATTTCTACCAGGAGAGCTGAGGTTCAGAGTGAAGGGACTGGGCCAAGGTCACCTGGCAGGTGCATGGCATGGGCCACGTGTCCTAGTTCTGCAGGGTTGACAGAGGAATCTCTGAGCGGGGGAAGGAATGGGGTGGGGGCGGGGGCATCACCCTGAATGTCTTGTGAGGGTCACTGCGTCTGCCGTGTGGCTACACACACCTGTCTTCCGGCGTCCGCCTTGAGGCAGCCGCTCTTCTCTGAAAGGTCTCTCCTGAACTCTCCCCCCTGCCCACCGCAATAGAGAGACCCTGCCAGGTTGTGGGGCCAAGGACAGAGCAGTCAGTGCGACTGGGGACCTATTTTCCCACGTGGAAAACAAGGCAAGGACAGCATGGGAATCTGGTCTTTCCCCATAGTTGTGGTAAGAGTGGACAAGGTGCTCCGATTAACCCCCCAGGCCCCGGAGTAAGGCAGCCCCGGTTCAGATCCAACATACGAACACTAACATCTTTCATCCTGGGCATCCTTGGTGGCGGCTAGTGGGCACCCGATACTGACTACAGGGTATTGCCGGCGGTCAAGGGTGCCCCAGCTGGCCCCGAGGAAGAAGGGCTCCAGGTATCCTGGCACTAAGCCTCCCTCCCCTCACCAGCCCACCACCTGTTCATGCTCAGGACACCCATCTTGCAGGTGAATAAAATGAGGCACAGAAAGGGGATTGATGTGTCCGAAGTCACAGAGAAAAAAAAAATGGTGTGGCTGGCAGCTTCCCCAGGATTCTGTCACCATCGTTAGTAAATGCCAGGGGAAGGGTAGGACCACAGTGGCGGGGGGTGGGAGGGAGGTGGGCGGGCAGTTGTTGCAGGAGGCAATGCCCAGCTGCTGAGCTCGGGAAGGGCAGGCCTGGGAAGCAGGAGACTCAGCTGTGCGGATTTGGTGCCTGTGACCGGGCAGGAGTGGCCACCAAGCAGCCTGAGTGTCCTAGCGGTCCTCATATTTACCCTAGGGAAGACAGTCAGGCGGGGGGCACTTGGTAAGAGGTTACTTAATGGTGTTAATGACGCAAGGAGAGGGTTTGAGGCCGCGGGCAGGGACCAAGCTCCGGGAGAGGCCAATAGGGGGCGCTGTGGAGGCACATGTGGTTCAGAGGAGGCTGGGGGCTGGCTGACACTGGGGGAGGGCAGAGGCTGGGGCGGCTGCACCCTGGCGCTCACCTGGGGGGTCCCCCGCGGGCAGCGGTGCCTGCCGGCTCGCCACCTGTCAGCCGGGAGGGTACTCCCAGGCACGCAGCCCTTCCCCACCAGTGTCCAGCGTGTTAACACCCCAGAAGGCTGGGCAGCGAGACAGTGCCTGGGTCAGGCCTTCTCTGGCCCTGGAATAAAATGTGAACTCCCCGGGGCCTCTCATACCCCTGGAAGGGCCCCGCCCCCCCCCCCGGTCAAGGAGAGATGGGCAAACTGAGGCCAGAAAGAGGCAGCAAGCTGTTTGCACTCCCCTACCGGACCCTGGTACAGGACTCTGAGGGGTTAGGAGAAGGGAGCACCAGGAGCCACAGGGGAATGAGGAAAGAGGGGGCGAGACACTTCTTGCCCCCACCACCCAAGTTAGAGCAGCGAAACCTTCCACTTGGTGAGGCAGACTGGCCGTGGCCCAAGTGTCACACAGTCCGGGGTGCCAGCCCCCCGCAACGCGTTTGCTGCGGCCTCGGGGTATTCCCTCCGCCTCTCTAGGCCTCAGTTTCCCGGGCTAGAAAATGGGCTTTAAGCTTGGTGGATCCTGCATGGTCGAGGCCGGTCGAGATCGGAAGTCTGGGAAAGATTTTGGCCAGAAAACATTCCCTCTGGGAGGCAAGGGGTTCGGGTGGGGAGGGTCGCTCCGCGGGGGGAAGGGGCCGGCCGGCTGTCGTGGCCCGAGGGGAACCGGACGGGATGACTTCATCCCTTGCCCGGCCTGGAATGCGGCGGTTGGGGAGGGGGCAGGGTGCCTGGTCCATCTCCTCTGCGGTCCCTCCCGCCCCCCACTTCCCGCTCTCCGCGCCGGCCTCGCCAAGGGGCCCGACATTCCGGCACATCGCCCCCTCCCCGTCTCTTCCCTTCCTTTCCCAGGGCAGGAAGGAGCGTAGACGGCCCTCCGCGCGCCCCCTCCTCCCGCACCCGCTTTACCGCTCACCCGCTCCGGGGCTCTGCGCCCCTCCGCTCGTCCCGGGACCTTACAAAACACCCCCCAAACTTGGAGGGTCCCCGCGCCGCTCCCGCCGCCAGCGCCACGGGCCTTCCTGTTGGCACCCGGGGCGCCTTGGCCAGGCTGGCCTGCTCCCCCCGCCCCGGTCCCCGGGAGCCTAGGAGGGTGCCCGGTTCCCCCCCTCCAACCCCTACCCCTACCCCTGCTGCCGTCCACGCCCACCCAGGGGGTAGCTGTTACCTTCACTCCGCGAGCCCCGGGGGCCGGGGGGCCGGGGGCCGAGGGGCGGACGCGTCGGCCCGGGCGGCGGCAGCGCGTCCCGGCTCGGAGCCCGGGCGAGTGGCTGGGCCGGTCTGCGCCGCCCTGGCCGCGGGCTCCGCGGGCTGGCTCCGGGGGCGGGGGCGGGGTGTGGGCGCGCTCCCTCCCCGCGCCTCGCCCCTCCCGCCTGCGGGCGGGGCCGGGCCCCCTCCTGGGCACCGATCGGGCCGCCCCGAGTGGCGGCGGGAGCAGGAGGGGGGGCGGGGGCGGGTAGGGGAAGCCGCGGAGCGTGCGGGAGGCTCCCCTTCTCCGGCGAGGCGACTCGGGTCATCGGCAGCCACCCGTCCCCCACTGGCTCTCCGCGTGGCCTTGGGGCTCCCCGACCTGACAACCCAGGCTCCTGGGCTCTCCAGCCGTTCCCTCCGGGAGTTTGGGGGAACCCAGAGCGGGCCCTCCTGGACCCCGAATGCCGGCAAGACTGGGGGGACATGCTGGGATGCCCACTCTCTCCCAGTCCACCATCGCTTTCAATCCTATACAGGCCGCAGGGGTGCTGGGGTGCAGACCACAGCAAGCTCCTTGTAGAGGGGTGAGTGGTGTTTGTGGGCAACGATGGGTGCCCTAGAACCCAACAGCCTGGCTTCCCATCCTGCCCTAGCCACCGCTTGGCCTTTCTGTGCCTCAGTTTCCCCTCTGTAAAATAGGATAATAACAGTAGGCATAGGATGTCACATTATTAAGTGATCTCTGCTCTGTCAGCACCTGGCGGCTTGCTGAACAGGTAAATGAGACTACACCTCAGATGGATGGGTTTAGAAAGCGTTATTGGGCACCCCCCAACCCCACCCGGGGGGGGGGGCAGGGCACAGCCAGGGACAAGAACCTATGTTATCCTCAAGAAGGGGAGACAGGGCTCTGATCCCTGCTCAAGTATGTTTTTGCCCTCCTCTGATACGCCCCTCAGGTTGTGAGCTCCCTGGGGACAGGCGGGAAATCTGGGGGCTGTCCTTGCACGGAGACACCCCTAACAGCCTACAGGGGTGTGGAGGGGGCCAACAAGTTTTCCCAGAGAAGGTGATACCTGACTTAAGGTGTAAAGGATGCAGAGGCAAGGGGAGGGGGGGTAGAAGTGTCCATACCCAAGCAAAGATTCAGAGCTAAGGATCCACACGGAGGAGACAGGCGTGGCTGGCGGAAATCCTCTGAAGGCTGTCCCGGCTGGGGACGAGGGCCATACTCACACACAGGTGTAAGAGACAAGGTTATGCTGCTCACAGAGTGCTGGGCCTCCTTCCTTGGTCCCCTGAATCCTCACATGGGCCGCCAAGGGACGGGGTTATTTCCCCAGCCTGACAGAAGGGCAGATGGGAAACTGAGGCACGAAGCCCTCCAGCACTTGTTCAAGTGGCACAGCTGTAGGATGGAGACTCTCGTGGGTCAGAGCTCAGGCTTGGAGGTGCTTTGTCCTGGGGAGAACTGGGGCCTGTCTCAGGGGTGCTGAAGAGCATGGGAGAGGAAGAAGGGCAGGGATGGTGGGGAGGGAGGCACAGTCAAGGGCTGGGAGAGAACCGGGCCAGGTCTTGGGGAATTTAACCTTGGGCCAGGTGTCCAGCCTCGCCCCCGCCGGTATGGGGAGCCAGCAGGCAGCAGGGATCAGAGGCGTATTTGGAAGGTCCTACCCTTCTCCAAGAACGGACTGGAAGGGCGGTGACGGAGGCAGACAGTGGCTGTCACCACTAACAGGAGTAGTAATGACCGGCCTTTATTGAGCACCGATTGCATTCTGGGTCCTGTGGTCTCTTACAAGCACTGTCACATCTCGTCATCGCGAAAGCCCCGTCATGTCCACTTCGCAGAGAAGTGCAACGAGTTGCCCAGAATCCCCTGCTGCGGCAGCATGGCCATGCCCCCTGTGTGCCCAGGTTGGCCCCTGCACAATTGCTAATCACACTTCCTTTCACTCTCAGAGGTGACCTAGCTAGACAGTGAATTACTCGTCATTCTAGTCAGAGGGTCCCCAGGACAAGCTAGCAAAGGAAACAGTGTAGTGGTGTGGCAAAGGCCCCGAACCCACACCCTGGCCCATCGGCTTCCCAGGCCTTGTGAGACCGTGGGCAAGGTGCTTGGCCTCTCTGATCCTCAACTTTCTTGTCTATACAATGGGCATCATACCAGTGAGGGTGTTTGCTACTTGTGACCACCCCAGACACGGCAGAGCAGGCAGTCTTAGTGGAAACGGATATGGCCTGTGCCACACTCCCTCCGTCCCCTCCAACTTCCAGCTGGGGGCAGGGAACCCAAGGCCGAAAACCTTCCTACAATGTGCCAGGCGCTTTGTCTCCACCAGCTCATGGGGAAGCCATCTATTAGGCAGGAATTCTTTGCCCCACTTTACAGATGGGTAAACTGATGCTCGGAGCAGCTGGAGCAGATCTCTCCCTTCATTCAAAGCCTCTCTCCAGACGGAAGTACCTCTCCGTAGGCTGATCCAACTTAGTTTTTCCCTCTGGAAGATGGGAGCAATGGAGGGGACTCGGCACCCCTGTGCTTTGTTCTTCCTCTAGTTTCTCGTGGTCCCTTTTCCTTCCCTGTGGAGGGGCTGCGTCCAGGAGCGCAGGGGTTAAGCCTGGGGAGCTGTAATAACCGTGTAGAATGCAGAACAAATGTCTCCCAGCGAGTTACTGGGAGCTGCTGGCCCCTCCTCTGTCCTAGAGGAACGGGGCCCCTTGGGCCTAATCACAGAGCTCAGCCGCCCCCTCAGCTCACCCCTGCAGGCTGGGTGGGCTGAGGCTTGGGGCTTATGGGAAGGAGGCAGTTTCTGGGCAGGGAGTCCTCTATAGAGCTAGGGCAGGACACGGCTAGAGAGGGCCACTTCCTCTTTGGGGACTCAGGAATGCCAGTGGCTGCCCACCGGCTCCAGTGAGGTTTGGAGCGGGATCCTTGAGCTGAATGAGTTGGCTTGGCCGTAGGTACCAGCCCTGAGCCCAGCCTCTCCCTAGGGAGCCTAGCATGTACCCTTTCCCTCCCGAAGTCTGCCTGGGTTTCTGGTCGGTTTAGGCCTCTGCTCACCAGTCCATTGATTGGTCTTCCCCATCTTCTCTCTCCTGAATGTTCAATGGTCCATCCGCTCATGGATGCAGTCCCCAACCCATCGTTCTGCCCACTACCCACACTCCTACTTAGCCATCTGCTCCCCCTCTGCCCGTCCACTTACCCACCTACCTACCCATCCGTTGACCTCCTACCCACACCCACCCAATCGCCTAACTACTTGCCCACTCCTCGGTTGATCCATCGTCTACACCCCTGTCCAGTCATTCATCCGCCCCTCCACCCTTCTGTCCTCACCCATGCACCCATCCCTGCCCCCCATCCATTTATGCACCCACGCATCTGCCCGCCCATTCTGTGCATCCAGAGTCCTTTGATCCATCCTTCGGCCCACACCCATGTGCTCACCCATCCCGTCATGCATTCGCTCACTCTCTTCCCTGTCCATCTGGCGGAGGGCTGACATTGACTGACACCTGCCCCTTGTTGACCTATGCAGGTCTCCGGCATGTCTTCATGTCTCTCCCACCTACAGACTTCACTCACCTTCATCAGTGGGTCACTGTTGGGCAAGACGTCCTTGAAGGGTGCTTTGAAATGTCACCTCCTCCTGGAGGTCCTCCTTTCGAGTGAGCCTCTCCTCTATACCCGGTCCAGCCTCTGAATGGGCGTCTGGTACCCTGCGAGGTCTCCGGTGAGATGGTGATGGCCGCAGTCCCGGCACGTTTGGGGAAGGAATGGTCACAGCGGGCAGAGGGAAGGGGTCCTTGTCTGGGGCCCTCCTCCTGGGACCACTCTTGGGAGAGTCCCCGTGGGCTAGACTCCTGGCGGGGGCTTGGACACGCAAAGTCATTGCAGGGGGAGGGGACAGCCCTGGGTTCTCGAGGGAGTTTATGAGGCAGATCGGCTTGTCAGTGAGGGTAGACCAAGGGACTGTCCCCATGCTCTCACCTGTATGACCCAGCACGTGTGTGCAAGTCACACACACGGAGTCCAAATCCTGGGTTGTCTCCCCCTGGCAGAGGGACCTGGTCAAGCCACTTCTGCCTGAGCCTCATTTGTGTCGTCTCTGATAAGCCATGAAGTTCACTGCCTGACCTGTAGCTAGCGATCAAGGAAGGGTAGCTCTTACTGTTACTATCGTTATCATTTTCCTTTCCCCTGGAGGCGATTTCATTTTACACCCATTAAGTAAGTGCCCTCTGTGGGTCAGGCCCTGAGCCCAGGTACCTTGTGAGGAGGAAGCAGTGAGCAAGGACTGTAGTTCCTACTCTCCAGAGACTTCTGGTCTGGTGGAGAAGATACAGGCCAGGATCCCGGTGGGGATGAAAGGCCAAACCAGTGGTGGAAGGGGCCAGGGAGCCGGAGGAGGTCCAGGCAGGCTTCCTGGAGGAGGTGGTATTTGAGCTGGGCTTTGCACGTTGGGGTAAGATTGCCCATAGGTGAGCTGGGGAGAGAACAGGGCTCAGGAAGGTGGAAGATGAGCTGGGAAGGGTCCACTATGGAGGACGGGATGGGAGAGAAGCCTTGAATGCTGGGCTCTGCCCCCAGCGATGGCTGCCCTCAGGAGTGGGATGCCTTGGGATCCCTGGTGGGGTTTCCTCATTAACAGACTAGACTGCAACCTAGCCCCGAGTTTTTCTCCCCTGGCTGACCTTGAGGACAGAAATGTGGTCTGAAAGAGCCAGGGGATAGAGATTGTTCTGGAAGGAAACTCCAGCCCTCTCATTCCTTCTTTACAGCAGAGCCCAAGAGACAACCCTGGGTGTGGAGTGTCAGGGCCTCAGAGGGCTGTGGACACTGAGGCCCAGAGAGGGCAGGCCCTGTTGGGGAGCCGGTCTGCAGGAGAGCCAGGAGTCCCTGCAACCACACATCCCTTGACTGCCTTCCGCCTGGGTGAGCATCTGGTAAGTGCCTACTGTGTGCCAGCTCCCAGCCCGATGTGATGAAACAGACAGGCTCACAGACCGTTAAGGCTCAGACAGAGCACAGACTTGGCAGGGCTCCCAGGAAGGC
This sequence comes from Mungos mungo, assembly GCA_004023785.1. Lineage (NCBI taxonomy): Eukaryota > Metazoa > Chordata > Mammalia > Carnivora > Herpestidae > Mungos > Mungos mungo. The sequence continues at coordinate 33,713 of PISW01004231.1, read as the reverse complement.
TCCCTGGAAGAGGTGGGCAGATGTGTGGAGCCAGGCTGGCCAGGCTGAGTAGGCCAAGTGTGTGCGCCCGCCCCTCCCCCTCCCCGGGAGTCAGCTAGAGTGATAGCTGAGTAATGAGGGGAACCAGGGCCCTGCCTGGGGCTGGCGTGTGGTCTGAGGACCAGGTGATGGCAGATCAGGCTCTGGCTGCCCGGCCCTGGCTGCTTCTGGACGTGATGCCTGGGTGTGAGGGTCCTTGGAGCAGCGGGGGAAGGATGAGAGTTAATCCCAAGGGCATTTTGGAGGGCGTGGCCGCGAGGCCCGGAGGGAGCACATGGCTCCCGGGGCAGGCAGCTGTCGGCCGGAAATGGCCTGTGGCATTCCAGGCTCTGGGAAAGAGGGCTGGCCATGTGCTGAGTTTTCTCAGCTGGACTCTTCCAGGCCAACTCAGCTCTAATTCCTCGTCTACTGCTCTGCAGGGAAATGGGGGCGGGGAGGGCCTTCCCCCACCGCATCCCCCCCCACCCACCCGGGGCACCAGGATCCCTTTCTCTTGGAGACCAGGACAAGAAGTTGCTTGGGGACTAGGAAGGATGTAGGGTCAGTTCCTCCAGCCCCACCCCTTCGGAGGACAGTCAGATGGATGGATGGAGGCGAGGGTGGGAGTTGGAGGCGTCCAACGTCGAAGGAGGTGGGGAGGGCCAGGGTCAGGGCCAGGTGACCCTGTCGTCCCAGGGGTGACAGAGCCAGGGTCTCCAGAGCTGGGCCAGGCATCCGGGAGCCTGGATGGAAGGACTGTGAGGAGGGGTCCTCCGGGAGATCTTTGTCCTCAATGTTGGGGGCTGGGCGTGGAGGGAGGAGGGGCAAGGGGGACAGGAAAAGTATTTGAGGAGCAGAAACAATAGCCCATTCTCTGCCGTCCAGCCTGGCTCCTGAGATAGGCCCGTGGGCTGGAGGCCAGTGCTGCCTTGGCCTGAGCATCTCTAGCATCCCCCTCCCCACCCCCAGCCTAGCCCAGCCCTTGGGGCTTCTTGGGGCCCTATCTGGATGGGCCCGGGGGCTCCGTCCTCACCCTAGAGGCTCTTTCCTGGGTGCGTGGGTCCATCTCATTTCTTCTAGCAAAAGCTGGCCGGCTTTGGTGGATGTAGCGCTTCGTGGTCTCCTCTAGAGAGACAGCAGCGCATCGTGGCTCCTGCCCCTTCCCGTGGAGCCTGGAATCGAACGGGTTGGTCCTGGCTCTGAGTCGGGCTCCCCCAGGGATTCTCCTCCCTGCCACTGCTTCTTAGCGCCTCGTTTCCTCCTCCCTCTCCTGGACTGATGACATGAGGGGGATTATCAGAAGCCAGGGGGACTATTAATTAAGCGCCCCCGAAATGTCACACTCGAGTTTGAGCTCGGGCTTGGTGTAATCCCCACAGCACCATTACACAGACGAGGAGACTGAGGCCAAGGAGGTAAGGTTACTCCTTCCTCAACATCTCACAGCTTGGAGGTGCTCCCACTGGATTCAAGCCCATACCGGCGAGGTCCGCAGCACCCTGCTGCTTGGGGGCAAAGGCTCTGAGGCCCCCAAGGGACCCTGTTCCGTCAGTCTCAGTTATGTGGCAAGGAACCTCACGTACCCCCTCACCTCCTCCTGGGGCTGGGTTTCTCAGAAGCATCCCTGACTGAGGGGCGTAGCCGCTACTTTTCTGGCCGCTGGGAGCTCACCCCAGGGACAGCTCTGCCGGTCAAGAGTTTCCCTCTGAAATGGAACAGGAGTCAACCACCCTGATCACTGTTCCTTCTTCCACCTCCCGATGCCCCCAGATAGTCCCCCCTTTCCACATGTCCGCCCAGGAGTCCTGAGACCTGGCTCCAATTAGTCCCAGCTGTGGATCTTGGGCCAGTCCCTGGCTTCCCTGTGCCTCAGTTCTCTCATCTGTAAAATGGCAACAATAATGCTGTGATCAAAGAAGATGCCTGGGAAAGGCGCTTTGCAAACCCAGACCGGGGGTGTGTGTCATGATGATCACAGATGTTTAGGCTTCTTGGACGTTCCTGAGTCATTCCAGGGACTCAGTGGTCACATCAAGCACCTCCTTGGCGTTGGCCACAGGGCACCGCTCTCGCCTGTGGACTCAGGAATTCCCCCTCCAGCTCGCAGAGGGAAGACGCAGTGGTTTGTACAGTTTTACGTGCAGAATCAACTTTATTAATTCTTAAGGATTCCAACAACATTCTCAAGGGTAAGTAGAGGGTCTCACAGGTGAGGAAACTGGCCCAGAGAGGTGGAGTGACCTACCTAAGGGCCCACAGCACCTCCCTGCTGGGTGATCCACCAATTGATTCTTACCAGTCCCTTCCGCTGTCAGGCCTGCAGGGGTTAACTGGGCTGGCTGGTGCCCAGACCAGGAGCAGGGAGGGTGGCATGGAGAATGAGGGATGGGGTATGTAGGTCTCTGACTCCACCGTGGCCTGCAGCTTGAGCCCCTGCCGACCTCTTGTTGACTCAGTCTGCCTCTCTTCTGCCAAGGCTGCTGGCCAGAGCTCCTACGGGGAGGGTCAGGCTGCATTCTTCTCGGGCTAGAGCCTGGATAGGGGGAGGCTGGCACCTCTGGGTGGAGCCTTCGTGCTGACGTGTGGGTGCTGGAATAGACGCCGGGGGGTACGGTAGGGAGATGGGGGGTGGTCCAGGTGGGGCGACCCAAGAAGCCACTGCAGGGGGGAATGGACTACTTGGGCACAGGGCTCAGTTTTGCCATTAATGAGCTGGTGATCTCAGCAAGCCACGGCCGCCATCCTGGGCCCACCCCCGTCTCAGTTTCCCCATCCATCAAATGGACACGGTGATAATAATCCCTGCCTGCCCTACCTCATAGCTGTTGGGAGGATCAAAGGGGAAAACAAGTTGGGCCAGGGTGAACGCCCTTGGTAGTCCAAGGGCACGCGCACCTCGGCCGGCCGGCCAGACTGACATTCTCCAGGTGGAGGAAACCAAGGGGGAGGGATGCAGGGACAGCCATCAGCCTTGGCCAGAGTCTGCCTAGCATTCCTGTCTCCTCCGCATACTTGACATAATGACAATAACACTTGGAAGGCCAAGTGCACAGCCCTTGAGAGTTTTCAGAGTCCTTCCCTACCCATTATCTCAGGCCATCCCTGCCTCAGGGCCTTTGCACCGCTATTTCTTCTGCCCAAAACACTTTTCCTCAAGATGAGTGAGAGTTTGCCTTCTTCTGAGCCCCCAGTCACCTCTTCCAAAGCCTACAAGACCACTCACCTACATTAACTTCTGCCCCCACCCCTGATCCCACCAGCACCCACCCTCCCGTGCCTCTGCTCCGAGTCTTGAGTGACTCCCATGACCTTGTTCAAACAAGGGCCCACCTCCTCGCCCCCCACTCCCCCCCAGGACATTAAGCTCCACGAGGGCAGGGCCCATGACTGTCTCGTTCACTGCTGTGCCCAGAGATGGGCCACAGCCTCTTGTGGTACCTGTCACTGTCCCATCTTACCGGGGAGGGGCCTGATCTCAGAGAGGCTGAATGACTTGCCCACGGCCACGCAGTCCGGAAGGAGTTGGGGACTGCGCCACGTGCATCCTTGCCAGGCCCCACCTGTCACCCCCACAAGGTCGAGTCTGAGCCTCCTTCTGGACACACAGTCTGTGTTTGGTGGAATGTGGGGAGAGGAAGATATGCCGATGGGAAGAATATGCCCCTGGGTCCAACGCACAAATCTGGTTGCGGCCCTAGGGGTCCCTGGGCTAACACCTTGGGCCGGAGTGGGGGCGTCCCAGGGGCCTCCTTCCTCTGCCCCGCAGGCGGGCCAGCCTCGAAGTCCTCCCGGAAGTGGCTCGCCAGCTGCGGGTGGCCGGATGCCCCACCCCCGGTGCCTCTGGGCCCCGAGCCCAGGCCGCAGGCGGATCTGCGGCTGGCAGGGCTCCTTCGGTTTGGGGTGGGAACACCACAGGGATTTTAAAAATAAAGGGCCTTGAGACAGTGGCCTGGCCCAGCCAGCCAAGGGGTGGGACAAGGGCCAGACAGGGACAATGGGATGCTGAGTCTTGAGGGCTGTCCACCCCCCACAGGCCGCAGCCAGGCCAGGGGAGCCCCGTGGTCCCTTCCCCCAGTAGTGGCGTCCTCCCAAAACACCCCCTCCTTGCCCATCCTAAACATAGGTGTCACATATTTTCTGAGCACCTACTATGTGCTAGGCTTCAGTGAGAGCGGGATGGAAAGGCCCAGGCTCTCTCCTCTAACTGTGCTGCTTTTCCCAGAGGGGTCCCTCCCCTCCCTACCCAGCCACAGCCCAGGCCACATCGCTGCTTGAGCGCCTACTATGTGCCAGGCTTGTTCTGGCTGCACAGCCTCACTGTGCTTCTGTCTGCTGTCACATTCCCTCAGGCCTCTCCCCATCTCAGGCCATTTCTGTCTCACTCTCTCTCCTCTGGCCCAGCTAACAGGAAGCAGCCGGAGAGGTCAAGGGCCGCTGGGCCTTCAGAGCCCAGCGTCTGCACACACAGGGGCCTGTCTGCAAAGGGGGGGGACTTCCTGTTTATGAGAATCACAAGGACCCCTGGGGCGGTGCCTAGAACTCACCACCCCCCCCCCAGCCCCTCTGGCCCAGACCTCAGTCCCTCCCCAAGAGGCCCCAAGCAGCTCAGACCTAGGCCACTGCCTGCTCCCTACACTGGGGAAGGCGGGAAGGGAGGAGGAGGGAGGAGTCTTTGGAATGGCCTGGAATGTGGGAGCATCCGTGGTACAGCCCCCTCCACGTCTGGACGCCCCGCCCCATTCTCTTCCCCCAACCCCAGGGCCCTCCCTTGCTTGGAGGGAGCCCGGAGGGAGGACGCTAGCCAGACCCCTTCCTGCCCCACTGGGGCCACAAGACTTCAGTCCTGGCTTGACCAGGCTCTGGAAGCCACAGTCTCTCATCTGTGGGCGAGGGCCGTGGGCCAGCCTCTCCGTCAGCCTTCTTCCTTCACCGTCTCCGTCTCCCGAGGCTGAGGCAGGGGCTGCCTGGAGGCTCCAGATCCCTGGAGAGACCACAGACCAAGACTTGCCTTCATACCGCAGAGAATCCCTCCATGGTCCAAGTCCCAGGTCCGAGCAGAGCATGGGTGCGGCGGTGCAGGCGGAGAGGAGGAGCCGGCCAGAGGGTCAGAGTTGCCCCTCGGGAAGCAAACAGCCCTGCCCTCCCCCCACCCCCCTCCCCCAGGCAGCCTCTCCCAATCTGTCTATGGTTGCCCAACAGGTATTGATCGCGGGCCTGGGGGTCACGGCCAGAGGAGGAGGCAGGGCAGGGAGACTGGCCCTATCCCTCTTCCCCTCCCCCCTAACCCAGAAGGAGGTGAGCGGCACCTGTCCCGTCTCTGCCAGACCCCCCTTCCCTGCCAACTCAGAGTACCCGGAGGGAGAGCCTTGGCACAACATCATGAATATTTGAGGCCGTCATCCTCTAGAGGGCAGTGGGGGCCCTGAGAAGCCAGCTAACCCAGAGCCGGCAGTCAGGAAGGGCTTCCTGGAGGAGGCCACCCTCTCGACAGGGAAGTCTACAATCAGGAAACAGCCTGGTCAAAGGCACTGCCCTTCTAGAGAGGTGCTAGCGACATGATGGGGCCGGAGAAAGGGGCAGGTGAGGGAGTGAGGGGAGACCGTGTGAAGTGGGGGATGCCTCAAAGCCTGGACTTTCCTGGGCTCCGGAGTATCCGCTTTTGCCCTGGTCCAGGAGGCGGAAGGAGTCTGGTAAAGGAACCAGCAGCGTCCGGGTTGGCTACGTGGCCATGGTGAAGGGAAGGTCTCCAGGAGACTGGTGCTGAGACCTTGGCCCCCAGCTCTGTGAAGCTGCTCCAGGGCATCTAGGCTGCAGGCTCCCGAGCGAACTGCCCCAGGGCATCAGAGGGGCTGGGGCCTTCGGCAAGGGCCCTACTGTGGTGGCGAAGGAGCCCTGGCTCTGCCAATTCCAGCTCTCTGACCTTGGGACCTACCTCCCTCGCCTCAGTTTCTTCCTCTGTAAAATGGGGCTAAAGAGAGAACCAGGCTCAGGAGGTTCTTGGTGGAGAGAATTAATTTAGAATTAATTTAGCAAAGCGTCTGGCATGAGGAGTGCTTAGACCTGTTTGCAGGTAGTGGTATTACTAACTGGGAACAAGAAAAAGCTGGTTTTCCCCCCAGGACATGTGGTCAGGCGGGAAGGCGTGTTCACCAGAAGAATCTTCAAAAAAAAAAACCAAAAATTACTCGAATTTCCAAGTCTTTGGGGATTCCAGACTTGGCTGATTCAAGGAGCCCCTGGGGGCCTTATTAAAAACATCAGCTTCCCACCCCCGGACTCTGACCTGCCAGGACCAGGGGACAAGTCTCAGGCTTTATAAGGAGGCCCCAGGCCCGAGTTTCTACCAGACAGGTGCGCCGGACATTCCTCTCTGATAACAAGGACTCACTCCAAATGCTTCATCTTCCAGAAGAGAGTCCTTCAAAAGACCCTTTGTAAAGCAGCTGCTGTTTAGAGAGTGTGCCTCACGGGGCGCCTGGGGGGCTCAGCCGGTTAAGCATCCGGCTTCGGCTCAGGTCATGATCTCACGGTTCGTGGATTCAAGCCCCGCATCAGGCTCTGTGCTGACAGCTCAGAGCCTGGAGCCTGCTTCGGATTCTGTGTCTCCCTCTCTCTCTGCCCCTCCCCTGCTCGCACTGTCTCTCTCTGTCTCTCAAAAATAGATAAAAAACTTAAAAATAGAGAGTGCGCCTCACCCGTTCTAAGCCCTTTCTGTGTGATCATGGGATCCTTCCCACAGTCCTGTGATGTGTAGGTGCTTAGGCTTGCGCCCATCTCGTTGACCTGCCTTGAGCCCCTGGAATGCTTGATAAGCTGCGTCTAGGCTCTTGGAGTAGGAGCTGGGAATCCTTCATGCCATGACCTTGGAATCAAGAAATGGCTGTTCTTGCTTTAAACCCCTCTGGGAGGCAGAGAGCTGTGATAGTGGTACAGATTCCTGTGCCCTCCTTATTTCCTACGGATGGTAGTTCCTTCTCCCCGAGGTGGGGACCCAATCCCTCAAATGGGGTGCTGCCCCTCCCTGGGTGTCATCAGTGAGTCGCCAGCCCAGGGATGGGAAGCGGTTCTGGCTGTAGGTTCCCTGGGGCCTGGGAGTGGCCGAGTGGGGGTGGGGTGGGGAGCAGCGGGGACAGTCTGCTCAAACTCACCTGCGTCCAGGGCTAGGCCCTTTCCACCTAGTGCCTCCCAGGCTTCAGAGGCTCAGGAGATCACACCGTGGTGGCGGGGCTGGCGGGCGGCAGGAGCACGAGTAGGGGAGGCTGATGGCGAGCCTGGTCTCTCCCTTCCTGCCAGACACCCCAACAGGCCCTGGCTGGTGGCTGCTAGTGATTCACCAGCTTTAAGCTCTAGTTTCGTCTGTGATCAGGAAACGGGCCACTGGAGAGCCTGGGGCATTTTCTGGAGAGCCCAGTGCCCTCCCAGAAACCAGGGGAGGGGGGCTGGAGGAGGGAGAGTGGGAGGGAGAAGGCAAACCTTAGGGCTCCGGAGATTTGCATAATTTATTCTTGTCTTTGAGGAGGGTGAGAAATTCCCAGGACCTGGAAGCCTTTCCGCCATTCACTCTTTCTTTCTGGTTTATTGAACCCCTCACACGGCGCCAGTTTCCAGGGACCTGTGTAGGTCAGGACATTTTTCCGGGTGCTTCCTGGTAGGGAGACTACCGTCTAATCGGGTCGCTCCTGCTCAGGCCAGTGAGGGTGTGTGTACAAAGTTCAGAATCCACAGAGGAGACAGGGATTAATTTGCAGTGGGGGGGCCCCGAAATGTGAATACAGCGTGAAAACACTTTGTGCAACAGCTCTGAGGCCCCCACCGGGAGGAATGACAGCGCAGGCCTCTGCCCCTTCTGAACTTCTTCTCTCTGAGCCTCAGTTTTCCCACCTGTGGCCTGGACACAGCAATGGTGCTTTTCTCCTGGGGTGTTACGAGAACTGGGAAGGGTTAACACGTGTGAAGCACTTCGCCGGGCACGAGTGCGTGGTCAGTCTGAAGCTGTTTTAGGGGCTGTCACGCAGAATGGTGGCTATTGCAGGAGGGCTGCCTGAGACCTGGGTCGGAGGGGGCCTTCCGGGGGTCTGATGATGCCAAGGCCCAGCGGTACGTTAGACACCTCTGGGGTGCGTGGGGTGACAGGTGGGAAGAGGCATTTGAAGTACTTTTTCCCCTTGGGGCACCATCCTTAGGGCAGCCGGGAGCTATCGAAGCTTTTGAGCAGCGGAGTGATGAGAGAGCTGAGCACCAAGAGTGCCGATAGATTGGAGGACCCACTTAGGGCAGGAAGACCAGTGAGGAGGTGGCACAAGGGTCTGGTAGGAGATGGCGAGGCCTGAGCTAGGGCAGCAGGTGGGGGGGCGGGAGCGGATGGAGAAGCCAGGGGATGAAGATCAGTGGGGGACCCACAGATGACCTGATTGTGATGATACATGAGTCAGTAGACACAGTGGCTGAGGGGCTGGAGTCGCCCGGCTGGGCTGGGAGTCAGCATATACGAATACACTTAAGAGAGGATGTTTGGGGAGGGCCTTGCAAGGTGTATAGGAGTTCGACAGGGGACCCATAGGGAAGGGCACCCTAGACAAAGCGCCAGTGAAACCAAAAGTGTAGAGGTGTGAAATAGCCCATGTTTGGAAAGCTGTGGGTCTGTTGGGGTACGGATTTGGGGAGCAAATAGTGGGGTCAGGAGTTGGGGGGGGCTTGGGCTCCATCCTAAAGGCTCCTTGGGGTGGGAGTCAGCAGATTTTAAACATCCGTATTCATTTCCTGGGGCTGTTATAACACATTACCGCACACTAGGGTAGCTGGGAACCCAAATCTACTCTCTCACAGTCTGGAAACCAGAGAAGTCTAAAATCACAATTCAGGCAGGCCTGTGCTCCCTCGGAAGGCTCTGGGGGAAAATCTTCCCTTCTTCCGGCCCCAGTGGCTTCCTTGGCTTGTGGCTGCACCCCTCCAACCTCTGTTCCCACATGGCCTTCTCAGGGTCAGTGTCTTCTCTCGCAAGGACACTTGTCACTGGCTTTGGACACACCTGGACAATCCAAGATAATCTCTAGATCCTTATCTTAATAACACCTGGGAAGATTCTTTCTCTAAATGAGGTCCCATTCACAGGTTCGGGTGGTGGGCCCTACCTTTTCAGGGGCCACCACTCAACCCACGGGCAAAATCCTAAACAAGATCGAAGTTCCCCTTTTCCCTCCTTACGGGGAGGCCAACCTTAAGCAGGGACACCCTCCGTCGCTCCCCCTCCGCCCCCCCCCCCCGCAGGGCCCAGACATGTGTACATGTGTAATCGCACAAGTCCACGCAGATTCCCCCCTGCTCTCCCTCCCGCCCCGGAGCCAACGCCCTCGAGGCTGGGACCTCGCGGGACCAGCGGCAGGACGGCGCCACCTTGTGTCCCTTTCGGGACAGTGCGGACGGAGGCTCCAGCCCGGTCCCCGCCCTGCCTTGGTCCGCAGCCGCTGCACCCGCATACTTCGGTTCTTCGGGCATCCGTAGGAAGTGGGGGCTATCACTGCCACTTTTCAGGCCAGCAGACCCCGGCTCAGAGGTCACACAACCTCCCACTGCCGTCTGACTCCGACGTGGCACCCGCTATCCGCAAGCAGAAGCCAAACTTGTGCGCGAGGTTAGGGACGGGGTGGGGGGTGGGGTGCAGACTTGGGCTGCTGTCTTCTCCGTGGGACCCGGCCCCGTTTCCCCATCGGCAAAGGGGGCCGGGTGCACCCCCCAGGTGGCCCCCTGCAGTTCTCTGATCCCGACCGCAACCCTAAAGCCCCAGAACTCAGCCTTTCACGGAGGTACCCTATGGGTCTTTTAAACACGTTTTCAAAGGTGTTCATTGTTTTCCTGTAGATACTTACAAATATGTGTGAACTATTTAATAGTTTTGAAAATGTACTTGATAACGCTTCGGGCTGGCCTCCAGTTCCCCCACGGAAAGGCGATGAGCTGATAGCAGCTTCTTCAACGCTGTTCAACGCTCTTCAACGGATGATGTATGCATAGACCTGTGTGCACACCTTCCCATGGACTCGCCCACACATGTATATTCACCTTCCCCCCCTTATTTTTTAAACAAACGGTGTTATGCAATATACATTCTGCATTTCCTTATGAACTTAATTACGGTTTTGCATTTGGTCCATACTACTACATAAAATTTACTTTTTGGGGGGTACAATTTCCTTTTTTTTTTAAAGTTTATTTATTTTGAGAGAGAGAGAGAGAGAGAGAGAGAGAGAGCCCGTAAGCAGGGGAGGGACAGAGAGAGGAAGAGGGAATCCCAAGCAGGCCCTGGACCGTCAGCACAGAGGCTGACTTGGGGCTCGATCCCATGAACGGTGAGATCGTGACCTGCGCTGAAATCAAGGGTTGGACGCTTGGCCTACTGAGCCACCAGGCGCCCCTGGGGTATAATTTTCTATTGAAATGTACTAACACACACACGTGTGTCTTGTGAGTGTGTACAGACAGAACACGACATGCAGCCAGCGCCCAGAGGGCGTGGGACACAACGTGAACTCGTTTGTGCCTCCTTCCAACTCCCCACAAAGGGAGCCGCTGTCCCGACCTGCCCGATTTTGATCTGTTCTCATTCTCTGTGTCAACGGAATCCTATCCTCTCTCGTCTGCAGCGGCTCTTGCTCAACGGCGTGTCTGGGGGACCCCATGTTGTTGCCTGCAGGTGTACATTTATTCACTTGCGTGCCGTGAGGTCCTCCAGCGTGTGAAAACGCCCCACTTTATTTTATCGATTCTACTATTGATAGACATTTGGATAGTTCAGAGGTTTTTGCCTGTTCCAGATAGTGTTGCTATTACTTTATATTCTAGTGTGGTGTGTAGTTTTTGGTGAGCATGTTGGGTAGATATCTAGGGGGAGACTCGCTGGGTCAAAGTCCACAGATGTTCTGTATTAGCAGCAGCTGCAAAAACATTTCCAAGGTGACAGGAACAGTGTACGTTGCCACCAGTTCTGATGACTCAACATCATCACCGACTCTGTTTTTCAAACTTTTCCCGTTAGGCATTCTGGTAGGGGGATAGCGCTACTGCTCTGTGGTTTTAATTTGGATTTCCCCCATTACTAATGAGGTTGAGCCCCTTTTCATGGCCATTTGGGTAGTCTCTTTTATCAGTTTAAGTCTTTTGCCCATTTTTCTTTTTCTTTTTAAAAATGTTTATTTGGGGGCTCCTGGGTGGCTCAGTTGGCTAAACATCTGACTTCGGCTCGGGTCATGATCTTACGGTTCATGGGTTCGAGCTCTGCGTTGGGCTCTGTGCTGACAGTTAGCTCAGAGCCTGGAAACTGCTTCAGATTCTGTGTCTCCCTCTCTCTCTGACCCTCCCTTGCTCATGCTGTCTAACTTTCTCTCAAAAATAAAGAAAACATTTTAAAAAATTAAAAATGTTCATTTGTTTTCGAGAGAGCACAAGTGGGGGAGGGGCAGAGCGAGGGGGACGGATGATCCGGGTGGACTCTGCTCTGCCGGCAGTGAGCCGGACGAGGGGCTTGAATTTATGAACCGCCAGATCACAACCTGAGCCAAAGTTGGACCCTCAGCCGACTGAGCCACCAAGGTGTTCCATTTTGCCCATTTTTCTATTGGGGTATCTTCCTTTTTCATATTGATTTGTAGGAGCTCTTTATATATTTCAAGTAGAAATGTCTTACTGTATATGTGTATTGCAAACATTCTCTCCCACTCTGTGGGTTATCTTTTAACTCTTTTAAAGTACATTTTTGTTGAATATGTTTCTTAATTTTAATATCATCCATATATATTTGAATTTTTTGTTCTTTTAATGTTTTTTATTTATTTTTGAGAGAGAGAGAGAGACAGAGAGACAGAATATGAGTGGGGGAGGTGTAGAGAGTAGGAGACAGAATCCATGAAGGAAGCTCCAGGCTCTGACCGTCAGCACGGAGCCTGATGCGGGGCTCGAACCATGAACCATGAAATCATGACCTGAGACGAAGTTGGACACTAAACTGACTGAGCCCCCCAGGCACTCCCATAAATATATATATATATTTAAATGGTCAGTGCTTTTGTTTTTGGTTTAAGAAACCTTTGCCTGTTCTGAGAGTGTCACTTTGGTGTGGAGTTCATTTCTGTTTATCCTGTGAGGTCGGGGGTGTGGTAGGCTTACAAATGGGCTCCCAAAGGCATGTGCATCCTGACCCCGGCAACCTCCTACCTTATACGACAAAGTGTTTGCAGATGCGATTAAGTTAAGGATTTTGAAATAGGCAGATTATCCTGGATTATGTAGTTGGGCCCTAAATACAACCACATGTATCCTTATCAGAGGAGGGCAGAGGGAGATTTCACACACACACACACACACACACACTCACTCACTCACTCACTCACATTTTCCCCATTTCTGTCCAGTTGACCCAGCAGCGTTTACTAAAGAGATCATCTCTCTGTATCACAGTGTCATTTTGTCACAGATCAGGTTGTGTGTTCTTTCTGGACTCTATTGTATTCCGTTACTCCGTTTATCTGTTCTTGGACCAACACCACACTGTCTAAATTCTACACTTACAATAGTTCTTTTTTTTTTAATCTTATAATAAACATTTATTGAACCAAATTATTAGCAAGCAGCAGAAAAATCATTCATATTTGGTATACTCAATGAAATCCCAGTTCTGTTTCTTTAGATGCTTCAATCTTTGCATAAAAAGTTCTCTCCAGGCAGATGCAACAATTTCCCAAAGGCATAATTATTAACGTCATAGTCGACAATAGGCACCTAAAATTCTCCAAAAGCAGTTCCAGATTTCATTCTGCCATTGTAAAAGGGAGAGGATGTAGAGTTTACCAGATCTATGCCCTGTTTCTAATGGAAGGGAATATCAAAATATTGAGGCAATTCACATGTATCAAATGTCACCAATTTCAACAAGAGCCCATTTCTACCATCTTTTACATAAAGGAGTATCTGTTAGATAACAGGAATGGCTTCTGAAGAGCTTTTAGCAGTTTTGAGAGTATGACCTTTCTGATTAAAGGAGGATCTAGCTGATCCTCCTAGAATGTAAATTCTTGTTAACATTTAGATAAGTTAAGTGACTGTAAGCTCCATGAATGCAGGAATTTTTTTGTCTGTTTTGCTCACCACTCTGGTCCAGAGTAAGTGCTCAATTTGTTGAAATGAGTAAATATACTGACTTTGCTAAAGTATTTAAGGTACAAATGTTATTTTTAAAAAAACATGTTCCGGCCACAAGGATTCTTAATGCAAGCACAATAAAAAATAGGTTTGAAACACAGTCTTATTTTAGGGAAGTTCAAAAGCTTAGAAGGGAGTGGCAGGGAGCATCTAGGTGAGAGGATATGCACTCTAGATTTCCAATGCTGGGTATTCTGTACTTTGTCTGAGATTGTATCAACCTGGCAACTATAACAGGACCACTTAACCTAAAAGTTAAACTGGTACTTACATCCATTACATCGTGGGCCTGCATTTTCCGTATAGCTCTTAAGTCCTTTTCCTCAAAACCCTACCCTTGCTTTTGAGTGATTTCTTTTTAATTACTTCACCTTAATGTTTCACTGTATTTTTGCATCATACTAAACCCTAGCCAACCCTTAAGATGTTACAGGCTAGACATTACTGAATTTCTTAATGAATACTCTAAACCCTTACATATAAATATTTTAATACTCAGCTCCGCAACGCCATCAGATGTTTGAAAAAAGTTTTTAAACATCAATCAGAGTCTAGTTTTAAGAACTTAGCTATGTGAACGGGTGAGATAATTACCCATTTAAAGTAGTCCCAAAATGAATAAGAGTATATAAAATGAAAGAAAAGTCCCTCAGAGTTTGAAGTTCTGTTACACAATCCCTTCTTCTCCAAGAAGTTTGTAGTCCTTTTCAGAATTCACTCCAGGAGCCAACTTCTTAGTGGAGACACAGGCAAACCATTCAGGGTAAAAGATACACGAAGATGAACAATGCCAGGTCGAAGAGGATGAAGAGCCAGAGATCCAACCAGTAGGAATGTTTTGGAAACCGGTCTGCCCTCGATTGAGACCGCACTTCGTGATTTGGCTGCTGCCTCCCAGCTTCACCCAAGGCCAGCCGCTCCCGGGGACCGTTCGGACCATCTTCAGGTGCCGCGCCCGCCTCCATTGCGTACCCATCCTACAATAGCTCTTGATATCAGGTACAGTAAGTTCTTTATTTTTGTTCTTTCTTTCTTTCTTTTTTTTTATTTTTTAGAGAAAGAGAGAGCAAGAGGGGAGAGGAGCAGAGGGAGGGAGAGAGAGGGAGAGAGAGAGAGAGAGAGAGAGAGAGAATCTCAAGCAGGCTCCGTGCTCAGCACAGAGCCCACTGTGGGTCTCGATCCCATGACCGTGAGATCATGACCTGAGTTGAAGTCAGACACTTAACCAGCTGAGCCACCCCGGCGCCCCTATTTAGGTCTTATTTAATTCCAATTTGTTTAGATCTTATTGTAGCTTGACACAAAATTGGTATTAAGAAATTAGAAATCGAGATATAACTCACATACCATAAAAGTCACCATTTTAAAGCATACGATTTAGTGGCTTTTTAGTATGTTTACAAAGTTATAAAATCATCACCGCTATCTAATTCCCGATTACCACTAGCATTCCCCAAAGAAACTCCATGCCCAGCAATGGCCGTCCCTTATTGTCCCCACCGCCGGCATTTGACAGCCACTCGTACCTTCTGTCTCTATGGCTTTGCCTCTTCTGGACATTTATTATACACGGAATCAAACACCCAATGACCTTTTGCGTCTGCCTTCTTTCACTTAGCACAGTGTCTTCAAGGTTCTTCCATGTTGTCGCCTGTTTCACGACTTCATTCCTCTTTGTGGCTGAGTAATATTTAGTTGTACGAATAGACACATTTTGTTCCTTCAGTCCGTTGATGGACATTTAGGTTGTTTCCACTTTTGGGCTGTTATAAATAATGCTGTGATGAGCTTCAGGTGTAAATCCTTGTGTGGGAAGATCTTTTCAATGCTCTTGGGTATTTTATACCTACGAGTCAAAATTGTTGGGTCCTATGGTCACTCTTTATTTAACTTTTTGAGAACCTATTCAACCCTTTTCCAACGTGGCTGCACTTCTTGCATTCAGCCGTGGGAGGGAGAGGGTTCGAATTTCTCCGCGTCCTGGCCCACCCTTGTTACTGTTTGTCACTTTGATCATTGCTATCCTCGTGGGTGTGAAATGGAACCTCACTGTGGTTTTTATTTGTAGGTCCCTGATCCACAATCGTACTTTGTATTTTCAGTGTAGAGGCCTTGCACACCTTTCGTTTGATTTTTGAGGTATCCCCCGATTTCCCCAAGTTACAAAAGACCTACGTTAGTACCTGGTTTCATGAGCCAAAAGAAATCTGAAAATTTTTTGTTTCACAAAAGAAGGGCTAAAGGCAGCAAGAGCATTCAGCGTTGGGTTTTCAAGGGGCCGTTACAGAGGCTGCGCGCCCTAAGCAGCGAACCACCCCCCCCCCGCCCCCTGCCCCCTGCCCTCGTCAGCATCAAGTAGCCATAGCTTTGACTTGGGTCCGTGTATCTGTGTTTTATCTAGATTTATTTGGTGCATCTGTTAGCAAGATGTGTCCTAAGCTTTCAGAAAAGCCTAAGAGAGGTTGTTTTTTTGGGTCTGGGAATGCCAGAAAATGTTTCCATATAAACGAATCTTTGCTTTATAGCATTTCAGCTTACAAGAGTTTCATAGGAATGCTTTCGGATTGCAGGAACCTGTATTTCTAGGAAGCTGATGTTTTTGATGCTACTCGAGATGGTTTAATTCTCTAACATAGATTTTATTTTTTTAGAGAGGTTTCAGGTTCACAGCAAAACTGAATGGAAAGTTCAGAGACTTTCCACAATCTCTTGCATGCATAGCCACCCTCCCCCCTGCCCCCGTCAACATCCTGTTTTATCAATCAACGAAATTACATCGACGCATTAACACCCAAAGTCCATCGTGTACTTTAGGGTTCACGCGTGGTGTTGGATGTTCTATGGACTTGGACGGATGCCAATGACACGTGCCCAGCATGACAGTACCACGCACAATAGTCCTCACTGTCCTTAAATTCCTCTGTGCACATCTATTCACCCCTGCTTCCCCTTCCTCCATCCCAGGAAACCACTGATCTTTTTGGTGTCTCCATGTTTTGCTTTTTTCCAGAATGTCATAGAGTTAGACTCATAGAATATGTAGTGTTTGGTTTCTTTCCTTTAGTAATACACATTCAAGGTCCTTCCATGTTTTTGTGGCTTGATAGCTCATCTGGTTTTGGCGTTGAATCATATTCCATTGTTTGGCTCTGCCACCATTTATTTATTCATTCACTTCCTGAAGGCCCTTTTGGTTGCTCCCAAGTTTTGGCAATTGTGAATAAAGCTGCCACAAACATCCACGTCCAGGTTTTTGTGTGGATTTACGTTTTCAGCTCCTCTAGGTAAACAGCAAGGGGTGTGCGTGCCGGGTCATTTGGTAAAATTGGGTGTCATTTTGTTGGAGGCTGCCAAACTGCCCTCCAAAGTAGCTGGCATGTTGCATTCCCATCAGCTGCGAACAAGCGTTCCGGTTGCTCCACATTCTCATCAGCATTTGGTGGTGTCAGTGTTTTGGATTTTAGCCCTTCTAAAAGGTGTGTGGTCTCAGTATTGTTTTAATGTGCAATTCCATAGTGATAGATGATGAGCATCTTAAAAAATTTTTTTTAACATTTATTTATTTGTGAGAGACAGAGAGAGACAGATTGAGAGCTGGGAGGGGCAGAGAGAGAGGGAGCCACAGAATCCAAAGCGGGCTCCAGGCTCTGAGCCATCAGCACAGAGCCCGACGTGGGGCTTGAACTCATGAACCGTGAGATCATGATCTGAGCCGAAGTCAGAAGCTTAACCAACTGAGCCATCCAGGCCCCCCGATAAGCTTCTTTTTTGAAAAAATAATTTTATTTCTTGTTTGTTTGTTTTTACATATTTTGGAGTAATATCCATGTCTGTTTGTATAGCTCTACCCCATCTTTTATTTTTTTTAATGTTTATTAATTTATTTGGAGAGAGAAGGAGAGAGCACAAGTGGGGCAGGGGTGTAGAGAGAGGGAGAGAGAATCCTGGTGCAGAGCCCAGCATGGGGCTCAAACTCACAAACTGTGAGATCATGACCTAGGCTGAGATGAAGAGTTGGATGCTTAACTGACTGAGCCACCCAGGTGCCCCTATTCATTTATTTATTTTTAATGTTTATTTATTTTTGAGAGGGGGGAGGGGCAGAGAAAGGGAGACACAGAATCCGAAGCAGGTTCCAGGCTCTGAGCTGTCAGCACAGAGCCAAATGGGGGCTCGAACTCACAGACTGGGAGATCATGACCTGAACTGAAGTGGGATGCTCAACTGACTTAGCTACCCAGATGCCCCTAATGCTAATTAATTTGAGAGGGAGAGAGAGAGAGAGAGAGAGAGAGGGAGGGAGGGAGGGAGGGGCAGAGAAAGAGGGAGACAGAGGATCTGAAGCAGGCTCTGTATGTTAGCAGAGATCTGATATGGGGCTCGAACCCACCAACCATGAGATCATGACCTGAGCTGAAGTCGACGCTTAACCGACTGAGCCATGCAGGTGCCCCAAGTTTATTTATTTATTTAAATATTTATTTATTTATTTTGAGAGAGAGCGAGCATGAGTAGGGGGAGGGGCAGAGATAGAGAATCTCAAGAAGGCTCCATGTCAGTGCTGAGCCTGATGGGGGGCTTGAACTCAGAAACCATGAGACCATGACCTGAGCTGAAATCAAGGGTCAGACGCTTAACCAATTGAGCCGCCCAGGCGCCCCAAGTTAATTTTTTTGGTAGTAATCTCTACACCCAAAGTGGGGCTCTAACTCATGACCTAGAGAACAAAGAGTCGTGTGCTCTTCCAACAGGAAACATCTTTTCAGATGCTTATTTGCCATCTGCACCTCTTTGGCAGAATCTGTTCAGATCTTTCATCCTCCCCCCCCCCCCAACCATTTGAATAATCTCTACACTCAACGTGGGACTGTAACTCATGACCCCAGGGTCAAGAGTCGCACATTCCACCGACTGAGCCAGCCAGGTGGCCCTGCCCCCTTTTCAAGTTGGGCTGTTTTCTTTTTGTTGAGTTTTTAGAGTTTTGTATAGTTTGGATAACAGTCTTTTATCAGATATGTCTTTAGGAATATTTTCTCCTAGTTTGTGGCTTGTCTTCTGCTTCTCTTGATATTGTCTTTTGCAAAGCACAAGTTTTTTTTTTAATGTTTATTTATTTTTGAGAGGTAGAGAGAGACAGAGTGCAAGTGGGAGAGGGGCAGAGAGAGAGGGAGACACAGAATCCGAAGCAGGCTCCGGGCTCTGAGCTGTCAGCACAGAGCCCGACGTGGGGCTCGAATCCACGAACTGTGAGATCATGCCCTGAGCTGAAGTCGGATGCTCAACCGACTGAACCACCCAGGCGCCCCTGCAAAGCACAGGTTTTAAACATTAATGAAATACATCTTATCAGTTACTTCTTTCGTGGAGTGTGCTTTGGTTATGTATCTAAAAAGTCATCACCAAACCCAAGGTCATCTAGATTTTCTCCTATCATATCTTCTAGGAGTCTAATGGTTCTGGTTTAAAAATGCTGTTTTAATATTTGTGGCTAGTGGACAGAAATATAGTTGATTTTGTATATTGACCCCACATTTAGTGACTTTGCGAATTCACATAAAGTTGTTGAGAGATGTGCTGAAGTCTCCTTCCATGGCTGTAGTTTGTCTGGTCCTCTTGTTAGTGCCATTAAGGTTTTTTTTTTCTTTTTAAGTTTATTTATTTATTTTGAGAGAGAGACAGAGAGCGCGCGCGCATAGTGGGGGAGGGCCAGAGAGAGAGAATCTCAAGCAGACCCTGCATTGTCAGCACAGAGCCTGATACGAGGCTCAAACCCACAAACCATGAGATCATGACCTGAGCTGAAATCAAGAGTCAGATGCTTAACTGACAGAGCCACCCAGGTGCCCCAAGTTTTTTTTTTTTTCCAACGAGGTATTTTCTTTTCTTCTTAGTCATCTCTACATCCAGCTTGGGGCTTGAACTCACAACCCTGAGATCTAGAGTCGCGCGTTCCACCGACTGAGCCAGGCAGGCTCCCCAGTTCCATTAAGTTTTGCTTGTATTTTGAAGCTACCCCTGGGTGCATACAAATTTAGGATGATGATATCTTCCTGACTGAAACGTCCTGTTTATTTCTAGAAATGTTTCTTATCTTAAAAAAATTTTTTAATGTTTATTTATTTTTGAGAGTGAGACAGAGTATGAGCAGGGAAGGGACAGAGAGAGAGAGAAAGAGAGAGAGAGAGAGAGAGAGAGAGAGAGAGAGAGAGAGAGAGAGAGACAGAATCCAAAGCAGGCTCCAGGCTCCGAGCTGTCAGCATAGAGCTTAACACGGGGCTCAGACTCACGAGCCGTGAGATCATGACCTGAGCCGAAGTCAGACGCTTAACTGACTCTGCCACTCAGGCGCCGATTTTTATCTTAAAGTCTCCTCTGTAACATTGGAACAGCTGCAGCAGACTTTATTAGTTATTGTTTCTGTGGTATGTCTTTCTATCCTTTTGTTTTTGACCTTTCTGTGTTCTTATGTTTAAATTGTATTTATTGTATGTATGTATGTATGTATGTATAACTCGAGCAAGGGAGGCGTAGAGAGAGAGGGAGTGAAAGAATCCCAAGCAGGCTCTGTGCTGTCATTGCAGAGCCCGACGTGGGACTCGATCCCACGAACGTGAGATCAGGACCTGAACCCAAACCAAGAGCTGGCCGCTTAATGGATCCAACCATCCAGGTGCCTTTACATTGTGTCTTGTAAACATCATATCGTTGGGTTGGTTATTTGTATCTATTCGGACACTCTCATCTCTTAACTTGGAATATTCGGGTTAATTAAACCCCCCCCACATATTTCAATGGAATCAGAATGAACTGACTCTTTGAAGCAGAAGATGGAATCGCCCTTACACTTTTGCCCAGTCCCCTCCTTCCCACGTCCCACTTAGTTCTGTTTATATTATTTTTGCTCTGTTGGCGTTCATCACATTTAAATTTTGTGGTTGTTTTTTTTTTCCACCATAACTTCTTCCCTTGTTTAGTTTTAATTCTGTATCGAAGTGGATTCACGCTCGCCCCCGTCCCCACAGCTTCTCCATTTCTGAGATCCTTTCTTTAGCGGCGTCCCTTAGGGGGCTGCTTGTCATGGCCGAAGAGTCTCCTGAGCAGGGCTCGTCCACGCCTCGTGCTTCCTACTTCTCACGGGACTGTCCAGAGCCCCGGCCCCAGGAAGGTGTCCACACGGCCCAGCCGGGCCCCCGCAGCGCCCCGTTCCGGGGCGGGGGTGGGGGGCTGCCACTGCCCATGGCGTCTGCTTTCGCTTCACGTCCTCCTTTCGTTCGTCTTAGAACCGGCGGCCCGTGGTGAGGCTTCACTCAAAAAAGTGGTTTCCACTTCACCTCCAAGGGGTTGGCTAAAATTAGCCTTCCCTCGGCCTGCGCTGGGGAGGATGTGGAACTCACTCACCGCCGGCGGGAGCGTGAAATGACGGCGGCGCGCGCAAGACTGCGTGGCGGGTGCTGGGGGGGGAACGGAGGCCCGCCCTGCGAGCCAGCGAGCCCGCCCTCGGGTATGGACCCAACAGGACCTGGGTGCGGTGCGGCAGGAAGTGGCCCTGGATGTGCACAGCAGCAGTGCTGTCAACCCCCCCCCCCCACCCCAGGATCTACCCGGATGCGCACACGATGGTAGAGTCCCTTAAGGGGGTTCAACTCAGGAGCAAGAGCAGACAATCTGCCAACACGTGTCCCGACAGGTGGCGAGTGAAAGAGTCCAGGGACCTAAGAGCACACGCGGTGGGCTTCCATTCACGTGAAGAACAAAAATCACCGGAACCAGTCCCTGAGGATGGAGGACAGAGTCGCCGCCTCTGGAGAAGGTCGTGGCTGGGCCCTGGTGTGGGACGCGGCAGCGAGGAGCCAGTGAGGAGAGTGTGACCTCGTGCCAAGCCCTCGTGCCCTTGCAGCCCTTGCGGCTGATCCAGCTCCTCAGAGGTTAATTCACTTGAGTTAGATGTTATTGTACAAACATCCTTCGCGCTTTGGCACTCTTATAATAACAATAAGAAGAGATGTAAAGTTCCCAGGAAAATGTTGTAACAGTAACTGTGAGAACAGAAAAAGTTTTGTCTAGAACAAACCTTCTCTTAGCTGTGGCTGTTTGTATAAAACTACTTGCATGTGAGAAATAAAGCGGCAATATGGGCACCGCTCCTGTTGTCCCTCCCGTTCCCATCCTGTGACTCTCTCTTCTTTTCCTCATTTCCGTACCCTCACGTCCTTGCTTCTGAGCACCCGTGCGCGCGCTACACACTGGGAGCACTCGGTGTGTTGATTTGGGTCGTGGTCACCTGGGTGGACATGTAAGTAAAAATCGATTGGGGACGCTTGGTGGCTCAGTTGGTGGAGCGTCGGACTTTGGCTCAGGTCAGGATCTCATGGTTCATAAATCCGAGCCCTGCACTGGGCTCTGTGCTGATGGCTCAGAGCCTGGAGCCTGCTTCGGATTCTGGGTCTCCCTGTTTCTCGGCCCCTCCCCCACTTGCTCTCTGTCCCTCTCTGTCCCTCAAAAATGAATAAATGTTAAAAAAAAATCTGATTGAGTGTTCGCTTAAGATCTGTGCACCTTACACGGTATTTAGTACCTAAGTCATCTCTACATCGTCGTGGGGTTTGAACTCACAACCCTGAGATCAAGAGCCGAAGGCTCCTCTGAGTGTTACCAGTCCTCCGTCCAGAGGTGCTGTCTATGCCCTGAGCCCATCCCCCCCCCCAAACCTGGGTGAACTGACTGCTTTGACCAGTGGAGGGTGACCAAAGTGACCCTGGCTGACTTCCAAGGCTAGGCCATACAGTGCGATGGTTTTCCCCTGACGCTCATTGGACACGCGTCCTTGAAACCACCATGTAGGAAGCAGACTGTCCTCATGCCGCCATGCCATCGAGATGGACCGTGCGGTGAGGCTGCAGATAGAGGCGCCCGAGGGGCCCCAGCTGTCCGGCCTCTACCACCCTGTCATATGTCCCCACTGATGCCATGTGACCAGAGACCAGCTGTCCAGCGCAGACTCACGACTAAATAAACCGGTTGTTGTTGGTGTGGGGGTGGGTGGAGATGCACCGATAGTCACCTAGTGACCTCATTGCCCAGGGCTCCCTCCGGGCCCCGTCTGCCCCCCTGATGCTAGCTGCACCCGGGCACACTAAGTTCCCTGCTCCGGGAGCCGTGCTTCTGTCTTTGTGCAGAAATCTGCCTTCCTCTTTGCAGTGTTGGCCAGTGTTGAAAAGCAAGCTGATGTGGGAGGATGGGGACCATGGAGGGGGGGACATATGGGAAATCTCTGTCTCTTCCACTCAGTTTTACTCTGAACCTAATACTGGGCTAAAACACAAACTCTATGTTTTAAATGTTTATATTTTTGAGAGAGGGAAGTTAGGGAGAGAGAGAAAAAACCCAAAGCTGGCTCCTCCCTCAGCTTAGAGCCCAACATGGGGCTCGATTTCATGACCGTGAGATCATGACCTGAGCCGAATTCAAGAGTCAGACACTCACCCGATTGAGCCTCCCAGGCATCCCCAAAACAAAGTCTATTAAAAAAAATACTGGGGCGCCTGGGTGACTCAGTCAGTTGAACGTCTGACTTTGGCTCAGATCATGATCTCAAAGTCTGCGGGTTCGAGCCCCACGTCGGGTTCTGTGCTGACAGCTCAGAGCCTTGAGCCTGTTTTGGATTCTGTGTCTCCCTCTCTCTCTGACCCTCTCCTGCTCATGCCATCTCTCTCTGTCTCTCAAAAATAAATAAAAAACATTAAAAGAAAAAAAACGCAAGCGGACGCCAGAACTAGACCGTGTCTGGGTTAAATTCCCAGATCTCCTACTTCCCAACTGTGTGCCCTTAACGGATTACTCAGCTTAGAGTCTCAGTTTCTTCACCCATCAGTGGCTGGTAGGAGTGTAGGAGTGGCTACCTCCCAGGTCTGCGGTGAGGATTAACCTGTGGAAAGCCCTCCGAAGGCCCCCGGCCCACAGGAAGCACTCCACATTGTTGGTGAGTATTCTTACTGCTCTAGGCCCTGGCGTCCTGTCATTTTGGAGCTCTGGGAGCTTACGAAGCATAGGAGATGCACCGGAACCTAATGTGTATTATTCGTTCGCTCATTCATTTATTCTGCCCGTGTCTCAGTGGTACCGGCTGGGTGTTAGGCCCTGAGCGAGGCTCTGCGGGGGCAGAGAGCGGAGGTAGGCACCGCGGCTGCCCTTAGGCGCTTACCTTTGTTTGGGGATGGAAGTGGACAAATACACTGAAGGATGGACAGATTTCCATGAGAGCTCCAAAGGGCAAAAGTAGGAGGTGGAGACAGGAAAATAATGGGGGGACCTCCTTTCCACAGGCTGGACAGGGAAACCTCTCCAAGGAGGGCGTGTGTGAGCAGAGAATTGAAGGGTATGGGGGAAGGGGAGGGAGAAGCATTCCAGACAGAGGAGGAGCACACCAGAGAGACTAGCGCGGAGGTTTCTTTGGAGTTCCAGTGTGCCGGCACTGAAGCCAGGAGGAGCGTGTTGGTGGGGTGGCTGGGCGGGGGCAGAGTCCGCTAGACTCAGGAGCTTTCCCAGAAGACAGACCCTCGTGGATTGCAACAGCCAAGGCCATGGAGCATCTGTTAGTGAGGGGCATGGAGTGTGATAACTCACTGCGTCCTTAGCATAGCCCTATCTGATAGGTACTATTATCCTCTCTGTTTTACAGGTAAGGAGACTGAGGCAACCAAGAAAGGGGGTCGAGGGGCACCTGACTGGCTTGGTTGGTAGAGTGGCCGACTCTTGATCTCGGGGAAATGAGTTTGAGCCCCATGTTGGGTGCAGAGATTAAAACAAATAAAGGGGAGGCTTGAATGCAGGTGGTCTGGTTCTAAAGCCTGTGTCATGGGTCAGGCTCCTTTTGTCTGGGCCAGCCCCACTGCATGGGACGGGGAAAATGAGGCCAGGAAAGGAGGTCCCAGCTCCCCAAAGTCCAGTAACCAACGAGGGGCAGAGCACGGATTTCATCTGGGTTTCCTTGTCCACACCGAGGCTGCTCGTTCTCCGGAAAGCGTGTTGAAGTCAACAGTTTCCTGGTTGGGATGAAGACAGTCTGCGCGTAGCCTTACCTGAGCCTTGGCTTCGTCACTCATCCTGGGGGAGTGACAGGCCTCCCCTCTGGGTTTGCGTGAGATGGAATGAGTTGGAACACAGCAGAGGGTCAGAGTTCCCGGGGGGGGGGGGAAGCCAGTGGGATGATTATTCACCAGCCTTCTGGGCAGGACCGCCTCCTCACCTCATCTCTACCCCGGGGGGGTTGAGTCACAGGGACTTGGGTGAGCAGGACTAATGGCTTGGAATGGCGCAAGTTTGAGCAAGTGAGGGGAATGAGGGCCCTTGGGAACGTAAAGTGAGATTTCCCGCCCCTGGGCCTTTGCACTGGCTGTTCCTTCTGCAGGCCAGCCCTTCCCTGCCATGCCTCTTCCTCAGTTGTAGTTTTCAATGGCCCTGGGCAGAGATGAGGATTCCTTATTGTTGCAAGCAATTTAAGGTGGTTAGCCTAGGGCACCAAACAGGGGCTGCTCCTAGAGCTGGAGAAGGCAACTGTGCTGGCAGGTGGCGGGGTCTCCCACAGGGCAGGGCAGACCCCTGCCCCCCACCCCCACCCCGGCTTAGCACAGCACCACCAATATCACCCACGTGGCTGCTTATGCTTTAGCTGTTTCCTCATCTGGAAAATGGGACAATAGGAGAAGCCACCTTATGGGTTTGTTGATTTCAGGAGCTAAAGTCTGGAAAACGATTGGACATAATACGTTCCATCATAATAAACGCTCAAAACTGTTGGCTATTGTTTGTCACTGAGTGCCAGCTTCGTCCGAAACACTTTACATAAGTTCATTTATTTAAGGGTTTATTGCCTCCACTTCACCCTCCTTCCCAGGACGCTGACTTCACCGGAGGCTGGGGGCTGGGATCCGCCCCCTCCCCATCTTCCCTCCCAGCAGGCACGGGGCACAGTTTCTAAGGCCAGGAGAGATGATATCGTATATGTGCCAGTAGATATGGGTATAGACTTTATCTTGGTGACCATGAGTTTCCCAAGGCGGGAGGGGGGAGTATGGCCACAGTGTTTCTCAAATTTACTTGACTTTAACCTCAGAGCCACTCCCTGACACTTCTGAATCCAGCCTCTGGGAAATATGCGGCCCCCAGCCCCCATGCTCTTCAATGAGACTTCGTGTGGGACGGGAGATAGTGGTGGTGCCCTGGGAGTTCACACTGCCAGCTCTGAGGTGGCCTTGACCTCTGTCCTTTGGTGCCCACCCAGGGGCCGCCCTGAAGCTCCACGGAAGGTGCCAGAGCCGGCAGACCACTTGGGGACACTGAGGTACAAGAGGGCAAGCACTTGCCCGCTAGCCCGGATCAGGAGGAGGTCAGAGACCCCGGTGGGACTCAGGAGGGAGTGCTCCCCGGCAGTGCTCCCGCACCGAGGGCCCCAGTGGCCCCACAGCCCAGCTGGGCTGTGGAAGCGCGTTAGACCCGGGGCGGGGGTCGTTCTGTAAGGCCGCGAGCCCTCGCCCCACGCTTTGCTGTCGCGGAGCAGCTAGGATTGCGACCGGCTGTGCGGCGTCCGGACGGAGCCCGTGCGCGCCGCGGAGGTCGCACTGGGACCCTGGTGCCGCGGACGCCCCGGGTGAGCCCGCCGCGTGCGGGCTGCGCGCCGCGGGGAAGGTGTGTCGTGGCGCGGGCGGGGGGAGAGCGCGCGACGCCCGCCCCCGCCCCCGCCCCGCCCGGAGGCCGGGCAGGTGTGGGCGGGCCGCCGGGACCCCGCCGAGCCGGGGCCGGGAGCGCCGGCGGGAAACAGGAAGCGGGGGGAGGCGCGCGGCCGGAGGGCCGGGAGGCAGGGCGTGCGGGCGGACGTGCGGTGGCCGGCGGGCCGGACGCTGGGCGCGGGCCGGGGACGGCGATGTGGGGGGGCCCGGGCGGCCCGGGCGGCCGCGGGGACGGGGGCGGGGCCCGGGGCGCCGCGGACACCGCCCCCCTGCGCCGGCGGAGCCGCCGCCCGAGCGCGGGCCCGGGAACCCGAGGCGGCGGCGGCGGCGGCGGCGGCGGCGTGCGGGGTGAGTCCCGGCGGGGCGCGGGGCGGGCGGGGGCGCCGGCGACGACGCGCGGCGGGTCCCGCGGGCGCGACCCTGCTGATCGGCGTCCCCGCTCGCGCCTTCGGCCCGCAGACCCCGAGGACGCGGCCATGCCGGGCGGGGCGGAGGCCGGCGAGGCCGAGGACGAGGCTGGGGCCGGCTCGGGGTCCGAGGCGGAGGAGGACGCCCTGTGGGAGCGGATCGAGGGCGTCCGGCACCGGCTGACTCGCGCCCTCAACCCGGCCAAGCTCACGCCGTATCTGCGCCAGTGCCGGGTCATCGACGAGCAGGACGAGGAGGAGGTGCTGAGCACCTACCGCTTCCCGTGCCGTGTCAACCGCACCGGTGAGCCGCGGGGTGCGCGCGGGGTCGGGCCTTGGCCGGGCCGGCTGTCCTCCGAGCGCGGCGCGCGGAGCCTGGGGGCTCGAGGACCAGGGGTTGTGGTGCCCCCCCCCATCCTGCCTCCGCTGGAACCACCATCACGACCCCCCCATCACGAGCCAGGGGGTCCGTGGTGCCCAGACGGGCGTCTGGGTTTTGTCTGTTGCAGTTTCCTCCCACTTCCTGGGCCCACTTGAGAGCAGGGACTTGGATGTGGTTGCCGGCGCAGCGTAGGTCTGGGACCTCGGCGCGAAGTGGGTGGACGTGGCGGCTTTCTTGTGCCCTTTGATCTCTTGGGTTCTCTCTGCCCTGTCCCTCTGTGTGCCCCGCGTTCTTTGGAGAGCCGTGTTTCCTTAAGTGCTCAAGACCCATCACAGCTTTGCGGGGGTGCCCTCGCCCGCAGAGCGCGTCCTTGAACTAGAGAGGGCAAAGGGGTGAGGGTCTAATGGAATTTCAAGCCTTAGCGGGTGGGAGAAATGCAGTATCTTACTTTGCGTTTGGGGATAGAGGGGACTCTTCTGTGCGATTGAAAAGGCAGGGAGCACTCGCTGGCCCTGTATCTGTGTGTGTGGGGGGGGGGCGGGGCGGAGCAGGCTGGGGGTTGGGAAGCTGTTGCAGCACCTGCTCCATGGCGGGAGGGTCCTGGCTCTCCTGGCTGTGGCAGACAGGCTCTCCCCACTGATGTGTCGAGGCAGGCCCCGGTGTGTGTCACTGGCTCAAAAATCTGAGGAAATAAAAAGTCTGGGGAATGTGGGCCCTGGAGCGTGGGGAGGGAAAGGGGGAGGAAGTGGCTAGGCACTGGGGAAAGCCCTGACCTTGACCCCTGGGTACCCCCTTCCCCTTCCCAGGGCGCCTGATGGACATTTTGCGCTGCCGTGGCAAGAGGGGATATGAGGCCTTTCTGGAAGCTTTGGAGTTCTACTACCCCGAGCACTTCACGCTGCTCACGGGCAGGGAACCTGCCCAGCGCTGCTCCATGATCCTTGGTGAGTGCGTCCTCAGTAGGTGCTGGTTGGTGCCTGGGACACCAGTGCAGATTTCTTTACTCTGGCCCTTTCCAGAGGTACTCTCATTATCCTTGTTGAACAGATAGGGAAACTGAGGCACGGAGAGACCTGAAGCAGTTTGCCCATGTTGGGATTCTAATCCACTTAGTCTGAGTTCAAAACCTGAATACTTTTATTTTTTAATTTATTTGAGAGAGACAAAATGCGAGTGGGGAAGGGTCAGAGAAGGAGAGAGAGAGAAACCCAAGCAGGCTTCATGTAGTCAGTGCACAGAATCTGACATGGGGCTCAAACTCCTGAAACTGTCAGATCATGACCTGAGCCTGTCGGATGCTTAACCGACTGAGCCACCCAGGCGCCCGGGCAGCATTTTTCCTATGTGCATGTTTGTGCAAACGGGTGTCTCAGGAGGAGAGGATCTGGGAAGGAAAATTCCTCAATGACTCCTATGTATTTTAAGGGTTAAAATCAATGTTCATGTCACCAGTGTATGAGTGCCCATTTTGCTCTACCCTCATGAATTCTGGGGATCATTTAAAAACATTTTTGCCAGTCTGATATGTCAAAAATAATACCTTATTATTTTAAATTTGTACTTCATTAAGAGGTATCATTCACAGATTACGAGTTCAGAAACCTTGGGCAAATGACTTGACCTTTCTGTGCTTTAGTTGTTTTGTTTTTACAGGGAGCATAATAAGAGTACCTGCCTCATAATGTTGTCATGTGGTTAATCAAATTAATTTATTCAGGGAAAATAATTATTTGCTATTATTATCACCATTGTGATTATTATTGGGGCATATTTTCTTTTGTTTATTAACCAATTTTGTTTTGGAACTTGCCTGTTAATAGTTTTTCCTCATACATTTGTTTGCCTTTTCTTATTGAGTTGTAGGAACTCTTTATATATTGGGGCTCTGAATCCTTTGTTGTATTATATTTTCACCTGCTCTACTTTTTATGTTTTAACTTTTTTTGTTGCACTTGTCATTGTTAGAAGTTTACGTTTTTTTAAATATGGATTTGTCTGTTTTTTCTCTTATAGTTCTTATTGATTGGTAGGAGCTCTTTATATATTGTGGCTCCTAGTCTTCTGTGTTATTTTTATACTTTCTCCTGTTCTGCCGTTTGTCTTTTAACTTCTTTTCTTACATCTTTCATTGTTCGGAGCTTCAACAGATTTTTATATGGATTTGTCTGTTTTCTCTTTTATAGGTTCTAGATTTTGTACCTTCTCTTGGAAGGTCTTCTCCACTCCCAAATGATAAAACCATATTCTGGAGTTTCCATCTCGTGGTTTGGCTTTTCTGCACAGGCAGCCATCCCCGCTGGATTTTCTCTGCTTGACCCGACTTTTCTCTCCCCCGTCCCTGGCAGATGAGGAGGGGCCCGAGGGCCTGACCCAGTTCCTGATGACAGAGGTGCGGCGGCTGCGGGAGGCTCGCAAGAGCCAGCTGCAGCGGGAGCAGCAGCTGCAGGCCCGGGGGCGGATGCTGGAGGAGGAGCGGGCAGGGCTGGAGCAGCGGCTGCGGGAGCAGCAGCAGGCGCAGGAGCGCTGCCAGCGGCTGCGGGAGGACTGGGAGGCCAGCAGCCTGGAGCTGCTGCGGCTCAAGGACGAGAACTACATGGTCGCCATGCGCCTGGCGCAGCTCAGCGAGGAGAAGAACTCCGCGGTGCTGCGCAGCCGGGACTTGCAGCTGGCGGTACGGCCCGGGCAGGCGGGCGGGGGAGAGTGGGGAAGGGGCAGCCTTTGCAAAAAAAAAAAAAAAAAAGACGGTACCGTGCTCCCGGTGTGTGTCCCAGAGCCACCGTCTGCCAGCCGTTGGGCTGCGGGGCAAGTCCCTGCACCATCCTGTGCCTCAGTTTTCTCATCTGTAATATGGGGATGTTGGTGGCACTTATTTCGTTGAGTTGTGATGGTGGTTCTCAACCAGGGGTGGTGTTGCCCTCCCCCGGAAACGTTTGGCTGTGTCCACAAACATTTCTGGCCGTCACGACTAGGAGTGTGCTAGTGGGCTCTGGGGGGGGGGGAGCCCAAGGAACCAGCACGGCCCCCACCCCCCGAGAATCATCTAGCCCCAAGTATCAGTAAGTGCTGAGCCGGAGACACCTGGGGCAAGGACGATTCCTGAGTTTTAAGACCCAGAGTTCTAGGCACGTCGAACGCCGGGTGCTGCTAGTGCTCAAACTTGCGTGGTCCTTGGCCGCCGTTGGTGTCACTGAGCGCCGCGTGGTTTACACCCATCGCGTCCTGTACTCGCGCTGAGGCACCGTGCACGATTTCATTTTGAAATGGAAACACTGAGGCTTGGAGCGTGGGGGCCCTCGCTCAAGGTCACAAAGCGGCCCAGCCTGGCTCTGCGGGTCTGCCCCACGCGCTCTCCTGCCCGCTCCCTTCCCGGTCCCTCTGCGCGGCCAGTGAGGCCGCGTCTCTTCCAGGCTGAGAAGCCAGGCCTCGCTCTTCTTGCTTCCTTACTGGGGCTTAGCGGACGGGGTAGAGCTGGTTGGTGTTTTACTGCTTCAGGGAGTTGTCCAAGGACTTCCTGAGTTCGTGCTGGTGCAGGATTTCACAGTTGTCAGCCGCGTGCGGTTGGCTCTCTCCCAAGACCCTGCGAGGTTCCCTGGCGGGGGGTGGGGGGGGCTCTGACTGTGTGATTTGAAGCCCCCTGACCCGTGCGCCTCTGCTGTCCCTGTGGTCCTGCAGGGGGTGGGTCCCTGGGGACGGTGGGTGGCAGGCGGCAGGTGCCAGTGCCGTGTTGGACCGGAGCCCGTGGCCGTGTGTGCCTGTGGGTGGATGTTCGGGGAAGAAAGTCCCGATTGGAGGCGTTGAGGCCACAGGTTGAAAGGCTGCCAGGCCGGCTTAGGAGTGTAGGTGGCCCACGTGAGGGTGTGAGGTGAGGTGGCCGGGAGGCGGTCCCCTGACGGCCTGCTTGGTGTTTAGCATGAGATGCGTGGGCCGGGGCCTCCGACGGTTGGCCGACTGAGCAGAGGCCGGCCCTGGCCAGGTCTCCCTCTCTGTGCTTCAGTTGCCTTCTCCTTGAGGGAGGTCACGGATGAGGATGCTGTCCCAGTGATACTGCCCCTCCAGGCTCCGGGCACAGTCTGCAGCATCTGCCCCGTCCCAACTCCGTTCCTTCTTCAGTAACTCCCTTGGGACGGGGCTGGGGTGGGGGGCATGCCGCTCTTGTCCCCGTTGCTGGATGGAGAAACTGAGGCACCAAGAGGTTGGCTCGAGCATCTCCCAGGGTCTGAGGAGTGGAGTTTCTGACTTGGCTTGCAGCACCGCTGGGGGGTGGCCTAGGCTCCCCCCCACAACTCTCCATCGCGTCTACATGGATGTGGGGTTTGCCCTGAGGTTTTCCTGCAAGAAGGAGTTCTGCTTCTCAGGGAGGAAAGTGTGACGGCCACTGGTCCGTGGGCGTCAGGAGGGGCGTGGCTCCTGTTGCTGTTGGGTCGAGTGTAGTTGCGGGTTGGGGCCCCTGAAATGGCAGGTGTGTGCCTGTGACTGGGGAGGGGGGACATCCGGTGTGACCGCTGTCTGAGTCTCCTGGGCTGCGGCAGGGGGGTGAAGAAGAGGCTTGGGGGTGCCTCTGCATATCTGCACGTTAGCTTAAGATGTGTGTTAGCATATCCCCATCGGGGGGAGGTCATCTGCCCCTTGCCAGGTGGTGACTGCTCTTCCCCAGTTTAGGGACCAGAGGGTCAAGGCTGAATTCCAATGAATAGATAAGATTTTCTTTAAATGTAGCTATCGGAAATTTGCCTTAACTTTTTGGAGCTTTTCTGCCCCAAAATGAACAGAGGTGTTGCAGGTGGAAGTGAACAGAATAGCTAAAGGCACCTGTCTTGGCTGCTTGGGCCCCCTCCCCCCCCGGGCCAGGTGTGTGGTGGCTGTGATTTAATACCGCGTTTTATAAGGTGCAGATTTAACAAGCTGTTATTTCTGAGCAACATAAACTGAAGCACCGCACGCTATAATTTTGTGCTAAGTGAGTTTGTGCACCGGGATTAAATGCATCCGTGTTTCCTGGGGCTCCGGGGAGGCTCCCCAGGGCCCCATCCTCTGAGTCATCGGGGGTGCCTGGTGGCCGAGGGTCAGGCCGGAGGCCGTGGTGTGTGGCCGCATTTTGTGGGAGAGGGTGTGACCACACTTGGCCTTTGTAACTCGATGTCTGTCTCTGGCGCTTCACAAAGCGTGTTTTGTGAGGGGAAAGGAATGTGCGAGTCATGAATTTCTTTCTGAGTCCTTTGTGGAGGAGGAGCAGAGCCGCCTGCCCCAGCACCAGACCCTCATGGGGTGTGTGTGCGTGTGGGGGGGTGGCTCTCAGGGGGGCGGGGCTACAAACCGTTTTCCAAGAGAGGCCGGGGCACTCCTGGGGCACCAGACCTGCGCAGAGCACCAGAGGTCAATGTGCCCTTATCCCAACTGTGACTTCATTTTGTGGCCGGCCACCTGCTGCTGCTCTTGTCACTGTCCAGATGCCTCAGACCCCACGCGGAAAGTAACCCTGGCCGAGGGCACTGATCATCTAGCAGGCAGTGGGCACATGTCACTCTCTGCCAGGCCCCCACACAGCCGTGAGCCCCCCACCGGGGCCAGCTTCTGGCTGCATGTGCGAAACTGGTGGCAGGTTGGGGTTCCAGGATTTTACTTATGGCTGTGAAGACGGCCACTGTCACACCCCTGGCAGCTCTTCGGCCCCTGGTAGTTTGAGGGCCTCTACCCATCTGGCGTCCTGTTGAAATCTTTTTTTTAAAAAAATTTTTGACCTTTTTTTAACGTTTATTTATTTTTAAGTTTTTTAATGTTTATTCGTTTTTATTTATTTAAATTTTTAAAAAATATTCATTTATTTTTGAGAGAGAAAGAGACAGAGTGCGAGCAGGGGAGGGGCAGAGAGAGGGAGACACAGAATCCAAAGCAGGCTCCAGGCTCTGAGCTGTCAGCACAGAGCCCAACGTGGGGCTTGAACCCACAGTGAGATTGTGACCTGAGCCAAAGCCAGATGCTTAACCGAATGAGCCACCCAGGTGCCCCATAAATGTCTTTACTTTATTTTGAGAGGGAGAGAGAAGAGTGTGTGCACAAACACACACACACACACACACACAGACTCTCATGCAAGTGGGGGAGGGGCAGAGGGAGAGAGAGAATCCCAAGCAGGCTCCATGTCATCAGTGCAGAGCCCAACGCAGGACCCAAATTCCAGAACTGTGAGATCATGACCTGAACTGAAATCAAGAGTTGGACACTTAACCAACTGAGCCACCCAGGCGCCTCCCCCCGCCCCCATGCCCTGCATCTTTGTGAATTCTCGAAGTCCCTTCGGGAGGTAGGATGTGGAACAGGGGGATGTAAGGGGCCCATTTTACTGGTGAGGAGATTGAGGCACAGAGAGGGGCCAGGACTTGCCCAGGTCACGCGGAGTTAGAGGCAGGGCTGGGCTGGGACCCTGGCTCCCCCGATTGCTGGCGGGGCCCTGCTCCTCCGTGGTGCTGGCCCTGGGTGCGCTTCCTGGGCTCTGTGTCCCAGCTGTGGGACAGACGCACTGGTTGGGATGCACTACATCCACCTGGAAGTCCTGGCAGCAGATTCCCAGTGTGGGGAGGACTCCTGCTCAGGGGAACCTGAGGCACCAGGAGTCCGGAGAGCAGAGCGTCTCCCTGTGGCCTTGCTGCCCCCCCCCAACCCCCCCCCCCGGGCTGACCCATGTCTTGGGGCCCCAGGTAGATCAGCTCAAGCTCAAGGTGAGCCGGCTGGAGGAGGAGTGCACCCTGCTGCGGAGGGCCCGGGGGCCGCTCCCTGGGCCCGAGGACAAGGAGAAGGACAAGGAGCCAGACAGCGCGGACCTGCTGTCGGAGCTGCGTGCTGAGAACCAGCGGCTGACAGCGTCACTGCAGGAGCTGCAGGAGGGCCTGCAGGTGCGAGGGGGGGAGGGGTCGGACCGCCTGCTGTTCTCCCAGCCTCCTGAGACCCGGAGAGTGAGGGCCTAGAACCAGAGACGGAATTCTGGCCAGCCTT